>JAJPUD010007263.1:37432-90880 GCA_023553655.1 Myrmecobius fasciatus
CAAAACTAATACAGACAAGATTAGAAGGGAAGTAATAAACTAGGAAAAAAATGTTTACATCCAAGGATTTTGATAAAGGTCTCATTTATAAAATATACAGAGAATCGACTCAAATTTATAAGAATTCAAGCCATTCTCCAAATGATAAATGGTCAAAAGGGTATGTATGAACAGACAATTTTTAGATGAGGAAATTAAAACCATTTCTAGTCATATGAAAAGATGTTCTAAATTACTAATGACCAAAGAAATTCAAATTAATATAACTCTGAGATATCACTACATATCTCTCAGATTGGCTAAGATGATAGGAAAAGCTAATGATAAATGACATGGGAAGACCAGGTCATTAATACATTGTTGGTGGAGTTGTAAACTCATCTAACCATTCTGGAGAGCAATATGGAATTGTGCCCAAAGGGCTGTCAAACTGTGCAAACCCTTTGATCCAGCAGTGTCTCTACTGGACCTGAATCCCAAAGAGATTATAAAAAAGTGAAAAGGACCCACATGTGTAAGAATGTTTGTAGCAGCCCTTTTTGAAGTGGCAAGAAACTGGAAACTGAGTGGATGCCCATTAGTTATGGTATATGAATGTTATGGAATATTATTGTTGTGTAAGAAATAATGAGCAGGATGATTTCAGAGAGGCCTGGAGAGGGTTGCATGAATTGATGCTAAGTGAAATGAAAAGAATCAAGAGAACATTGTACACAGCAACAACAAGATTATACAATGATCAATTCTGATGGATGTGGCTCTTTTCAACAGCGAGGTAATTCAGGCTAGTTCCAACCGTCTTGAGATGGAGACAACCATATGTATTCAGAAAGGGGAATATGGGTACTGAGTGTGGGTCACAACATAATATTTTCACCTTTTTATTGTTGTTTGTTTGCATTTTGTTTTCTTTTTCATTTCTTTTTCCTTTTTTGGTCTGATTTTTCTTGTGCACCATAATTGTGGAAATATGTATAGAAGAAGTGCACATGTTTAACATATTGGATTACTTGCCATCTAGGGGAGAGGGTGTCTGAAACAGAAGGAAAAAAATGTGGAACACAAGGTTTTGTGAAGGTGATTGCTGAAAATTATCCATGCATATGTTTTAAAAATAAAAAGGTTTAATTTTTAAAAATTTTTAAAAGAGTTTATTTCTAAGAATCTACTTAGTGTGTGTCAAATATTAACTAACAAACAGAAATATCTGACCAAGATCAATTAAAGAATGCATATTTAGCCTAGAAAAGAGAAGGCTTAGAAAGAATACAATTTCTGCCTTCAAACATATGAAGGGGCTGTCATATGATTCTGATTAGTATCCAAGGCCATGACAAGATATACATTGATAAAAGATATATTTCAAGTCCATTAAAAATCACTTATTAAGTACCTATTATACGAAAAATTCCAACAGTTAAATTTCTTGAGAGAAGCTTAATTTAGTTTGCATTGTTTAGTATTCCCAATGCATTTCTTGTAACAAGTATTTAATAAATATTTTTTGACATTGTTATCATTGAATTAAGGCTTTGCCAAAAAAGAAATGGACTGATTTGGTAGGAAGTGAGCTTGCCAACATGGATGATATTAAAAAGACACTAGATAACCTATTCTTAAATAGAATTTATGCTTAAGGAAGAAGTTGAATAAAATTCCTTTTCACGTCCCTTCCAACACTGTGATTCTGTGATTTCTACTGTCTCTCCAAGATCTAATTACAACAAAATCATGACACTATGACCAAATGTTTCAATTAAGCCAGAAATTGGAGTAAAATTTATTTTTGTTCCATCAATGAAAAGGTTATTAACTTTCAAAAATAATAAACAAGGTTGCAAGAGGGAATTGGGAGCTACTAAAAAAGCAATTTGTTTTCTAGCACATTATAAATAGTTGACATGTTTGTCAAATCAGGTTCCTGAATGTCCCAAATTTTTTTTTATTAAAACTTTTTATTTGCAAAACATATATATGGGTAATTCTTCAACATAAACCCTTACAAAGCTTTCTGTTACAAATTTTCCTCCCTTACTCCTCACCCCTCCCCTAGATGGCAGGATATCCACTACATGTTAATTATGTTAAAATACTTGACAAATCGAATATATGTATACATATTTCCACACTTATCATTGTTGTGCAAGAAAAATCGTATCTACAAGAAAGAAAAATCAGAGAAAAGAAACACAATGCAAACAAACGTCGATAGAGAGCATGAAAATGTTATGTTGTGGTCCACAATTCATATCCCTTTCTCTGGGTGTATATGGCTTTCTTCACTGAACAATTAGAACTGGTTTGAAATATTTCATTGTTGAAAAGAGCCATGTCCATTAGAATTGATCACCATATAGGATTGTTGTTGCTGTGTATGATGATCTCTTGGTTCTGCTCATTTCACTCAGCATCAGTTCATGCAAATCTCTCCAGGCCTCTCTGAAATCATCCTGCTGGTCGTTTCTTACAGAACAATAATATTCATAATATTCATATACCATAATTTATTCAGCCATTCTCCAATTGATGGGCATCTACTCAGTTTCCAGTTTCTAGCCACTACAAAAAGAGCTGCAACAAACATTCTTGCACATGTGGGGCCCTTTCCTTATTTTATGATTTCTTTGGGATATAAGCCCAATAGAAATGCTACTGGGTCAAAGGCTATGCACAGTTTGATAACTTTTTGAGCACAGTTCCAAATTGCTCTCCAGAATGGCTGGATCCATTAAAAGTTCCACCAACCATGCATCAGTGTCCCAGCCTTCCCATATCCCCTCCAACATTCATCGTTATCTTTTCCTGTCATTTTAACCAATCTCACAGGTGTGTAGTGGTACCTCAGAGTTGTCTTAATTTGCATTTCTCTGATTAATAGTGATTTGGAGCACCTTTTCATATGACTAGAGATGGTTTTAATTTCATCCTCTGAAAATTTTCTGTTCATATCCTTTGACCATTTATCGATTGGAGAACGGCTTGACTGAATGTCCAATTCTTGAGAACACTTTGTTAAGTTAGTTGGAGTTTCTACTCACATTTCATTCATCCATTCAAACAAATTAATTTCAATTTCTTTGAAGATATTTTATAATTCACATTCTTCAATTATTTGCACTAGCCTTTCCCAATTTAGGATAAAATAGTGAACTTTTCAGTTGAAAATATAGGCGGTACTCACTTTCTATTAGTTTCCATTGCACAAATTTGACTCCCCTTCAGGAAGGCAGCAAGACTCCCCCTTCCTTTCTTTCTCCTTTTGTTCTCCTCATCCTCCTCCTTGGCATGGACAGGTAGATAGCAAATCACTAAAACCCCTCCTGTTATGGGAACCCCACACACTTGGTTGCTGAGGCTTGTGGGGCACAGAGCCATAGAGGAAAAGGTTTGCTGAACAATCTAGGTAAGTGAGAATTGTCTGTAATAGTTAAAAACAATTTGGGCAAACCATGAAATGACATGTTTCTTATCTACCACAAGTCAGCATCTTTCTTTGAACTGTATCTCTGTTAGGGAAACATCACCTTGTATTGAGCATGAATTTTCTGTTTTGACAGAAAGCATTTAGAGAGCTTCCATCTTAGCAAAAATTAAACCAGTATGGGATTCAGGTTAATTGCTATCACAAACACCTGGGCTTGTTGATATGGTTTCTATTTTGGTAAGCTACACTTAAGATAGACATTCCTGTCAAAGTAAGTCTGTAATGAAGATGATTAAAATAAACACTGACAGAAAGAGAATAAAGACTTCCTGATTTGCATTGGGGCCTTATACGTTATATGAGTGGTTTTTTTTTTTTTATTTTCACGGAATCATAAAATATTAACTATTTCTACTCTATTTCCATTGTTTCTTAGAATCTCTGAGAGATTCTAAAGGCTCTCTGACATGGTTCTCTGACATGAAAGAATATTGAACTGAGAGTCAAGAAATATGAGTTTATAATGCAGACAGTATTAGGAGGGAAACAATAAATTGGGAAATCATTTTTACATTTAAAGGTTCTGATAAAGGCCTCATTTCTAGAATAAATAAAGAATTGACTCAAATTTATAAGAATTCAAGCCACTCTCCAATCAATAAATGGTCAAAGGATACGAACAGATGATTTTCAAATGAAATTAAAACTATTTCTAATCATATGAAAAGGTGTTCCAGATCACTATTAATCAGAGAAATGCAAATTAAGACAACTCTGAGATACCATCACACACCTGTCAGATTGGCTAAGATGACAAGAAAAGATTATGACGAATATTGGAGGGGATGTGGGAAAACTGGGATACTGATACATTCTTGGTGGAGTTGTGAACTGATCCAACCATTCTGGAAAGCAATTTGGAGCTATGCTCAAAAAGTTATCAAACTGTGCATCCCCTTTGACCCAGCAATGTTTCTATTGGGCCTATATCCCAAAAACATCTTAAAGGAGGGAAAGGGACCCACATGTGCAAAAATGTTCGTGGCAGCCCTTTTTGTAGTGGCTAGAAACTGGAAACTGAATGGATGCCCATCAATTGGAGAATGGCTGAATAAGTTATGGTATATGAATGTTATGGAATATTATTGTTCTGTGAGAAATGACCAGCAGGATGATTTCAGAGAGGCCTGGAGAGACTCCATGAGCTGATGCTGAGTGAAGTGAGCAGAACCAGGAGATCATTATACACAGCAACAAGACTATATGATGATCAATTCTGATAAACATGGCTCTCTTCAACAATGAGATGTTTCAAACCAGTTCCAGTTGTTCAGTGATGAAGAAAGCCATATACACCCAGGGAGAGGCCTATGGGTGTGAACCACAACATAGCATTTTCACACTTTCTCTTGATGTTTGCTTGCATTTTGTTTTCCTTTTCAGGTTTTTTTTTCTTGTAGATCGAATTTTTCTTGTACAGCAAGATAACTGTATAAATATGTATACGTATATTCAATTCATCATATATTTTAACATAATTAACATGTATTAAACTACCTGTCATCTAGGTGAGGAGATGGGGGGGAAGGAGAAAAAAAATTGGAACAGAAGGCTTTGCAAGGGTCAATGTTGAAAAATTATCCATGCATATATTTTGCAAATAAAAAGTTTTAATTAAAAAAAAAAAAGAAATCTGAGTTTAAGTCCAGACCTCATAACTTACCAGGAAATGACCTTCAGCAAATCATTTCACTTTTTTTCCAGTCTTTTGACCATCTGATACCTAGTACAGTAGAAATAATACTAGGTTCTGCTTTTGGACAAGAGCTATTCAAATCCTGCCTCCAATATATTTATTAGTTGTGTGAGCATGGGCAGGTCATGCAATTTTGGTGATCCTTATTTCTGCATATTTAAAATGTAGTGCCAACTTCAGAGGATTATGGTATAAAGGAAATAGAGAATATATATGAATGCCTATCAAAACATACAAAGAGTTAAAAGTATTCAGCACACCCCATTTATTGACTTGCTGAGGTTCAGAGATAATGACAGATCTGAAACAAAAAACAATTCATTATCTTCCCCCTTTCTTAAATGTGCCAAAGTTCCTACATTTAAGTAAGTCATTGTTTCTACCCAGGAATCCCAACTAACTTCTAACCTACTTTTAGTGAACTTGATATGATCCCCAAATCAGTAACAGCTGGTTGGCTGTCCACACAAACAAAAACGTATTCTTTGACAGCAAAGGTGTCTTTGAGTTCAGTCAGGCCTGTGGTAGGCAAAAAGCCAATCAGCCGGGATATAACAGCAGCTTCTTCTCCAGCCTCCATTTCACCTTCATTCCCACTCTTCTTTTAGCAGGCAGAAAATCCAGATGATGGAATATCTATCCTAGAAACTATTTTCACTGCTGTTAGCTGTTGAAATGATAGCCAGAACCATGACTGATAATTATAGATACTTTAAAATGACATTCTCATTTTCAAAGCCAAGCACCCTTGTCAGGATGTTTTATGGTCCTATTAACATTAAACGAGGATGGATTTTTTTTCCCTTTTCAGAAAAATAAAGGGGGAATCTAATCGGATTCTTCTATACTGTTTTTGACTAGACGAATTCACAGCAGCAAGCTCATTGCAATCGTGCATGAAGGCACATCTGGTTCTATTCATATATGTTCAGCATAAAACAACAAGTGATGTCATTGGTGATCAGTGATCCAATGTAAATTGCTTCCTTCCAGTTAAAAAAGTATCATGTCCACACTGTACATTCCAATGAGTGTCCCCCTTTGTTACAGATGGCTTGGATTTTGTAGGACTCCTTTTCTGCTAAAACAATGGACATTTTGCAGAGTATATGGGATGTCCAACCTAGAGTTTGGCATGCAAGAGACATTCAGAGTCCTTGAGTGCTAGAATGATGAACCTGATATTGTTTTCCTAAGAATTTAAAGAAATGATATGCTATAATTTCACAACTCTGATATGCATTAAATTAGATTAAATATCTGAGAGACGGTGACATAAAACAATATGTGCTATATTTGAAGTCAGACCTGAGTTTGAATCTTCTGCTACTTACTAGCTATGTGATTTCCCTAACCTCTCTAAATATGTACAAAATTATGAGGGCGGACTAGATGAACTCTAAGGTGTCTTCTATATTCCCTTATGGTATTCTGGGTAGAAATAATATTATGATTATATGATTATTATATAATAATATGATATTAAATGTGATATTACATAAGATGTATATTTTATAACTAGTTCAAGTTAAATATTCGCATATTGGGGCTTCTATTAAATTCCATAGGCAACTAGGTGAAGCAGTGAATATAGAACTGGACTGGGAATCAGGAAGATTCAATTTCCTAAGCTCAAATCTGGTCTCAGACACTTACAAGTTGTGTGACCCTGGGTAAGTCACTTAACCATGTTTTTTTCACTTTTTTCATCTGTAAAATGAGTTTAAGAAGGAAATGAAAAGCACTCTAATATCTTTGTCCAAAAAATGGGATTATGAGGAATTGAAAATGACTAAACAACAAAAATAAAGCCTTGAATTGCCAAGCTTTGCATAATCATTAGTACTTTAAAAATGTAATTCTCCACATATACTGAATTGTGCCAGGGTTTATACATTGCTAGTTATGCAAAAATAACCATATATAAAGTGACATCTGTGGGCTCCTGGTAGTGGTTGGATGAAAACTGTCCAGAAAATCCAGCTCCTCTCTTAGAAAAGGGAGAGAAACTGTGATCCAGCACAGTGAGAAGGAGAGTGCAAAATGGAGAATATTGGGGAATAAGTGTAGTTGTGGTTGTATGTTGTGTTGAAGACAAGTCTTATAAATAGCTACAATAGGCAAGTTGTGACCCATCATCCTCATTTTGTATTTGGGGCCATTAACACTAAAAGACCATGAACAAAATGTGAGGAAATCACTGGGAAAATGTTTATGAAGCATGCTGATTCCTATCTCCCCAAAGGGGATGGAATCAAGATGAAGGAGATATATTATAGACATAGTCAATGTGGGAATTAGCTTTGTTTGACTACGCAAATTTATTTAAAGGCTTCCCCCCCACCAGTGGAGGAGAGGGTAAAGGAGAGAATTTAATACTTTTTTTTTTGAGACAATTGAGGTTAAGTGACTTGTTCAGCATACACCTAGGAAGTATTCAAGATCAAATTTGAACTCAGATCTTTCTGACTCCAGAGCTAGTGCTCTATCCGCTGTACTTCCTGGCTGCCTCTAAATGGTTGTTTAAAAAACAAACTGAAAATAAAACATTTTAATTTTTTTAAAGACTTAGAGAATATTTAAGAAAAGCCTGAAAAAAACTTACATTAACTGATGCTGAACAGAACCAAGAAAACAATATATACAGTAACAACAAGGTCATGTGGTGATCAATTGGGATGACCTTGGATCTTCTCAACAATGTGGTTATTTAAGGCAATTCCAATAGACTTGGAATAGAAATTGCCATCTGCATCCAAAGAGAAAATTATGGAGACTGAATATAGATCAAAGGATAGTATTTTCACCATTTTTGTTATTGTTGTTTCTCATGGCTTTTTCCCTTTTGTTCTGACTTTTCTTGCACAACATGACAAATGTAGAAATGTGCTTTTTTGGAGAAAAAAGAGGGAAAAGGACCAAGTATGTCCTTTTGTATATATGTATGGATGTATTGTGTAAGTATGTATGCTTAGGTACAAACAAGAAACAACATGGAGGTCTAATTAAAGAATGAAAAGTTTCCAATTGAGATGTTTTCTCTGTGAGGGATGGCATATGGTAGGGGATCTAGTGATAGCACTGGACTTGAAATCAGAAGAACTGCAGCTAAGTTGTTTTGCCACTTACTATTTTACACTTTACTAATTCTTACATGATACAAGGCAAGGAGCAGCTAGATACTGCAATAGATAGATCAACAGTCCTGAAGTTAGACCTAGACCTGAGTTCAAATCTGGACTTTAACATTTCTAACTGCAAATCACTTAACCCTAACCGCCTTGCTGAAAACAGTTTTTTAAAGATACAAAGTAAAATTCTTCTCCAATTTTCAGTTTTTGTTTTTCAGCTGGAAAATAAAAAGTTTGGATTATAGTTCATTTCAACATTGTCCAATTCTCTGATCTCTTGATTACTAAGCATCTTGTATCACCAATCTTTGAGAAAGGAAGATAGCTCATACATTTAAGAAAATCAGTCAAATTTGAAAGGGAAGACAAAGAGTACCTTTGCAAATGGGAAGTCAGGGATTCTGTAGAAGCAAATATATGAATGATGGGGCAAATAGGAAATGATGAAACTGGTACTTTGCATGAGAGTTTTGCAAAAGATGTCTTAAGTCTTCCCCACCTCACCTCCCTTTTCTGTCTTTGCAAATAAATATAACTTGAAGATGGGATTGAGAAAACATTAAACTAGCGCAGGATGTGGTTTTGGTGCTGGGTTTTTTGAGGCAGGAGCAAGAAAGGGCAAAAAAAGAAGCAAAATGTTTATTCTCCATAGCTTTTGCTTATATTTCTGGCTTATTTCAACACATCCAAAAGATTTAGAAAAACAAAATGAAACAGCCTGAAATTATGCACTAATACCAAGATCCCTACAGGTTCAAAGACAAATAGCCCTTGGCTTTGAGGACTTTTCCTCAGCAGAGATCATCCTTGATTTCTATGATCCATTCCTCTTGTCAATCAAGAAATATGTGGAGACATGACAGGCTGCTAAAACCATAAACATCCAGAATGTCACATTTTTGCTTTCAAAAATACATGTATTTTCTAATTTCTAAGATTTGATCATATTAGTAATAAATGCAAAAATCATGATGTAATAACATTGAATAATCCTGCTATTATTTAGATAACCTCCAAGTGTTCCACCATCTGGAGTGGAGAGGGTAATTCTGAATTCCTAAAGACCTTTATGACAATTATAGTATCCAAGTATTAAATTCCACTGGTACATTTCAAACCAATAGCAACTAACATTTGTTTATATTATATGTTTAGCACAATAGTTATTGCTACACAATTATAACATGCTTATATTAGCCACAATAGTCACAACACACACAGTAAATCTTTTGGTTTCCACAGGTACTCCAAGAGTCAAGGGATTTGCTCCAGTTGTGTTAACCAGTAGGAACCAAAATTGTGATTAAAATCTGGGGCTTTTAATTCCAAATTAATTCTTCTCCTTATTTCATTTTCGGAGAGAAAAAGAGAGAAGAGAGGACAGGACAGAACAAGCCAGGCCAGGCCAGACAGGATAGGACAGATGGCAAAGGAGTGGACATAGGAGATAGGGTGGGATGGGAGAAGAGAGGAGACAACAGGAGAGGGGAGGAAGGAAGGAAGGAAGGAAGGAACAAAGGAAGGAAGGGAGGAAAGAAGGAAACATTTATTAAGCACTTTCCATATTTTAGACATTGTATTCATCTCTGGGAATAAAAAATATAAGCAAAAAAGGGAAAGATCTTCTTTCAAGAGGCTTAGATTCTAATGGAGGAAGACAGTCAAAGGAATAAAGGTATCCCAAAATAAATTTAAGAGAGGAATGAAGGCAGATCTGCCTGGGTCCCTAAAGGAAATGAAGGATCCAAGTGGAATTTATAAATGAAAAAGGTGGTGAGTCTTGCAGAGAGATATTCCATGTATAATTGAGTGATAGCTTTGGTATGATGTTTAAGAAAGAAAAAGGAGGCCCCACAAACTGAAAAAAGTCCAGTATGAGACAATAGTATGGGCATATTGTCAAAGTTCAGATGGTCAGGAAGAAAAAGGAGGGAAAGGAAGAGAAGTAGAAATGGAGGTAGGCAGAAGAAACAGAAGGAAGAGAAAAGAGAGTGTCAATGTTTGTTTCAAGTTGAGCCCTAGGAATTTGGAAAACGGGATCAGGAAATTTTTCTGGATCGCTTTTTCAGTTTTATAATTTCAGAATGGCAGGGTATGGGTGGTATTTAGAAACTAATTAATTCTAGTCAAACTCAGAAGAGATTAATTTATAAATCAGAATGTCAGCATATTGATTTATAATAAGAAACTAGAATTGATCACTTATGCATGGCATACCAACCTTAGATGTAGGGGCGCTCAGGAGTTCAGATTAGGGATCAAAAGTTTGCTCGATGGATCTTTATTTAAAGCAAAAAAGAGTAAGGACTCTATAGCAATATTTCTATTGAACTTTATAGTCTGATGGATTACTATTCTCTACTCAAAGGTTTTTCTATCTAGATAATCAAAGTGAATCATTAAAATAAGATAAATTTCTCTCCTGAGCTATCTCCTGGATAAATATGGGCAAATTCTTCCTCTTGTCTCTTCTTAATGAATATTTTCTGATATTTTTTATCAGTCACTAAAATTTATGTCATGATATTTTCTCATGATGTGCTATAGTTTTTAAGTTTGTCCAACCCCTTCACCCCTACACACATACACATGGGATCCCTATAACTACCACAGGTTCAAATCACATCTGGGGAAAGCATCACCACAATCATAAATCCTCACTGATATTTTTTCTTTTGCCAGACAACCAAAAGATGCACTAATCAAAGCAAAAGACATTTAATCAAAATTTTTTTTTTGTTTTCCAGCTGAAAAACAAATGTCAATTATGCCAAAATAAAGGATGCAAGTTAGGAACTATCCCATTATGGTGTGTTGTTTAGATGAACTTTCTTGTACACTTCATTTTATAGAGCATATCTATTCAGAGTTCTAAGAGAAATAGTTACTGAAACATGTATTCTGGCCCAGAGTTGCTGTTTTGCTGTTTTGAATGTAACAAGCTGTTATGTACTGGAGCATCAGAACTCTTCAAGGATTATGGTGCAAATGTAATTTGTTTAATTAGAGACAGAAGATGAATATTTGGTTACTAATTGGTTACTACTAAAGGACTGGTTACCCTATTGTATCCAAAGAAATGTGATTGATGTCAACAGCTAGAGCTGGGTCCCAGGAATCTTTTTGGTCAAATTCTATTCAATACTTTTATGACTTGAATGAAGGCAAAGAGGGTGGATTTACAAACTATGACTAAATTAAGAGGGATAGCTAACACGGTCAAAAATGGAATCAGGACACTGAAAGATCTTGATAGCAATTGACTGAATGTAGCAAGATGAAATTTAGTTAGGATAAATATTAAGTATTCCCTGGTGGAAAGACCAATCTTTTCAAGTAAATGCTCTCCTAGAAAATGTTTTATAATTATAAATCTTGAAATACGAATATTTCCAAGGAATGAAAACTGCAGGTGACCCAAAGGACAATGTAGAGATGAATAATGAATACAAGTAAGTTGTGACATATTTCTAGTAATTACTCATGCTCAAGAAGTTATGCAAAAGATAGTTTTAAGGAAATGTGTGCATGGAAGAAGTTGGTAGGTCATATGTGAATTAAAAGTAATAGATGTAAAGTTCAAGTACTTTGAACTCTAAGCATGTTGTAAAAATAAAAAAAAAAAACCTTAAAATATATGTTCTTAAAAGATCAAGAATTTCAAGGGAATTAATGAAAAAAATGCCAATAAAGATGGTTTAGTTGTACCATACCTAAAATATTATAAAGCAGCAGTCATCAACTATTTCTTAGTCAATACCAAATGGTTTTTGATGACTGCTGATTATAATCATCTAGTGTTTGACAAACCCAAAGATCCCAGCTTTAAAGATAAGAATTCATGATTTGACAAAAACTATTGAGAAAACTGGAAATTATTATGACAGAAATGAGGCATACTAAGATAAGGTAGAAATGGGTCCATAATTTAGACATAAAGAGTGATATTATATGCAAAAAAGAACAAAGGATAGTTTACTTCTCAGATCTGTAGAGAAGGAAGGAATTTATGGCCAAAAAAGAACTGGAGTACATTATTGAATACAAAATGGATAATTTTGACTATATGAAGTTAAAAATTTTTAGTACAAACAAAACCAATGCAGACAAGATTAGAAGGGAAGCAATAAACTGGGGAAAATTTTTACATTGAAAGGTTCTGATAAAAACCTAATTTCTAATATATATATAAAGAGAGAATTGATTCAAATTTATAAGAATACAAGCCATTCTCCAATTGATAAATGGTCCAAGAATATGAGCAGGCAATTTTCAGATGAAGAAATTAAAACAATTTCTAGTCTTATGAAAAGGTGCTCTAAATCATTATTGCTCAGAGAAATTAAAACAGCTCTGAGGTACTACCACATTTCTCTCAGATTGGCTAAAAAGATAGGAAAAACTAATGATAAATATTGTAAGGGAGGTGGAAAAACTGGGACACTAATACATTGTTGGTGGAATTGTGAACTGATTAAGCCATTCTGAAGAGCAATATGGAATTATGCCTGAAGGGCTATCAAATTGTGCACACCTTTTGATCCAGCAATGTTTCTACTGGGCTTGTATCCAAAAGAGATCATAAAGAAGGAAAAGGGAACCACATGTGCAAAAATGTTTGTAGCAGCCCTTTTTGAAGTGGCAAGAAACTAGAAATTGAGTGAGTGCCCATCAATTGGAAAATGGCTGAATAAGTTATGATATATAAATATTATGGAATATTATTATTCTATAAGAAACAATCAGCAAGATGATTTCTGAGAGGCCTGGAGAGACAGGAACTGATGCTAAGTGAAATGAGCAAAACCAGGAGATTGTTGTACACAGCAACAGTAAGATTATATGATGACAGTTCTGATGGACATGGCTCTTGTTAACAGTGAGATGATTCAGGCCAGTTCAGATGGCCCTATAATGAAGAGAACCATCTGCAACCAGAGAGAGGATTGTGGGAACTGAGTGTGGATAACACCATAGTATTTTTTGTTGGTTTTCTTTGGTTGCATTTTGTTTTCTTTCTTATTTTTTTCCTTTTTGATCTGATTTTTCTTTGGCAACATGATATTTGTGGAAATGTGTAGAGAAGAATTTCTCATGTTTAATGTATATTGGATTACTTGCCATGTAGAGAATGGGGTGGGGGGAAGGGAAGGGAAAAAATTTGGAACACAAAATTTTGCACAAATGAATGTTGAAAATTATCCATACATATATTTTGAAAATAAAAACTTTAATTAAAAAATATACTTTCTTGACCCTTTTTGTGCCTGGATCCTTTGGTTATCTGATGAAGTTTATGGACCTCTTCTCAAAATAATGTTCCTAAATAGATAAAATAAAATATATAAGATTGCAAATAAAACCAATTTAATTAAAATGTAGTTGTCAAAATATTTTTTAAATAAATTCATGAATTCGAGGTTAAAAGCCCCATATCTTAGAGTGTTCTGTGGAAAATCTATGGAAATACTTATACAAGGATCACATAAAATGTTTAGGTACAAATACATTGTTCTCTGTACCAAGAGATGTAATGCCCACATTGGAGAGATTACAGATTTATTGAAATACTAAAGCAAATAATTAAACAAACATTTTGTTTTCAAAAAATTTAACTATACACATAAGGAATAAAGAAGATAAAAGTTAGACAGTAGCTTGTATAAAAGAACCTGAAAGTCTTAAGGGATATAGAAATAAGACAGTCATTCCTGTGAAATGGTCCTGGGAATTTTAGTAAACTGAAAGCTCGACCTAAATCAACAGTGAGATTTGGCAGCCAGAAAACTGAATGTAACCTTGGCTATCTTAAAAAAGACATAGGGTCCAGAACTGGGGAAGTTGTAACTTGTGCTTGTCAGACCACATCGGAGCTGCATATTCAGTTCTGGACTCCATGTTTTAGTGAGGAGATTGATAAGTTAGAGAGTGTCTAGATGAGGGTGATCAGAATACTGAGAGGTCTAGGAACCAAATCTATAAGGAACAATTGAAGGAGCTGAGAATGCTTAATTTGAAGCAGAGAACACTTAAAAGTGAAAGGATAATAAATGAAAATGACCCCAAATATTTGGAGAACTATAATGTCGAATTCATCTTATTTTGCTCAGTCTGAAGAAATAGGAATATGAATTTCAGGAAAGATAAATTCTAGTGTGCTAGCTGGAAAAACTCTCTTGTAATTGAAACTATTCAAAATTGCACTTGACTGCCTGATAAGAGAATGAATTACCTGTCAACTTCAAGGAAAACTTTCTGCTCATTGTTGGGGATATCACAGAGAGGATTCCAGTTCAGCATTGTTTACATTAGATGGCCTTTGATATCACTTCCAATATCAATACTAAGAGATTCTAAGAATGTTCCTCAAATGGCACCTTCCCCAAATGGCAGAATTAGTTGCTAATTTCCACTAAGTACTGGAAGACAATTGAAAAATAGCATTTGCCATATGTTAAGTAATAATAATAACAATAAATGGGGAAGGTTAAGTGGAATGTTTATGTAACACTTTTCCATGGAGTGAAGCACAGTCAAGATGACAAAATACATTTTGACTAGAACAGCAGGATATTTATTGAAGCACTTCACTTGTCAGTCTTTAAACCTGGGATAAAAAAATGAGAGAGCCCCAGTCCTAACTAAAGCCAAGGAGTTATCTGATGAGATAATAAGGAATTAAAAGATTAAAGACTTTCCTTAGAATCTTTCAAAATACAGATATCCTAAAATTCTGAGGTCAGGTGTGACCAACACATGTAGCAGCAGAAACACAATCTAGTTCTGGTGGAAGTTTTTTTTAAATCTTAGAATCAAAGAGTTTTCATTGCAAAACCAGTTTTTAATTGTAGAACTCTCATACAAACACTAATCCAAAAATGTTATTAACTCAGATACAAAATATATTAAAAATGCCTTATCTTTCTAAAATTTTATTCATTTGAGTTGAACTTTTAAAAAGCTGACAAGAATTTTATTTTCCCACCTACACGATTTGTGACTCCACATCATTTTTTTCTTAATTTCTGACTTCCCTTTAAGTAACATCTCATTAACCAGAGCTTAGCCAAATCTCATAAGCAAATAGCAAAACTCTGTTTTTTAAAAAATTTATAAAAAAGGTGAGAACAAAACTCTCAACTCTGGGTATTTCATAATCAACTTCCCTGCCTTTAATTGTGCTCCAAAAATAAAAACTAATTGAAATAAAGCAGTATCTTTGTTGTTCAACTGTGTTCAACTCTTCATGATCCTATTTGGGGTTTTCTTGCAAAGACAATTAAATAGTTTGCTAGTTACTTCTCCAGGTCATTTGACAGATAAGGAAAGTGAGGTAAATAGAGTCAGGTGACTTGTCCACTGTTTCACAGTTAGTAAGTACTGAGGCTGGATTTGAATTCATTAAGATGAGTCTTTCTGATTTCAAGTCCATTGCTCTATCTACTTCAGCCTTTTGCTACCCAAAACAAAATCTAGGTGCTGAAAATTCAAAGGTATTTTGCCAGGGTTTCTTTTGCCAATTATATTAATTTGCATTAGCTAACAGACATTTAAGCTAAAATTCAATCATTTAAAAACCAGGTAGCAATCCTAATATCCCAAATTGTAATTTAATGCTAAGTAAGAGATGACAATTTTTAAAATTTTGTGTATTTAATTTTATTTTTCTACCTAACTCAGTTAATTTGAACAAAGTAAAGCTCTTATTTTCATGTCATATTTGCAGTTTTTCCTTTCTGTTTCTTAAATGAAGAACATTTTCTCCATCTTTCCCCAAAAGTCACAAGATACTGAATGGGGAAGTAAATAGGGTAGCGGTCTGTTATTTGTCCCAACCTCAGATGTCAATACTATTCCATAAACAGACAGAAATTTTTATTACTCATTCTTTGCCCTTTTAAAGTCATCAGACATTAGAGTCAATCCCTGGTTACTCAGCTTCTTTGTCTGAAAGGCCCATTTTGAAGATTTCTATTAAACAGCTAGAATTTCAAATAGCCCTGTGTGCTAATTCCATGTATGACTCAGATTTTCCTATTTCATGAAAAAGTTATAGATTTGAAAGGGACCTTTAAGATGATCTAATGTGTTTTCCTAATTCTAAATTGAATTGACTAAACTAGCAATTGGTCTAAGACAACTTGTTATCAATCATTAGGATGATAGGCTAAAAGTAGTATTCATGCACGAATTCCCCCACAACATATTATCACCACAGACTTTGTTTGGAGTGGGCATCTATGGAATAACTGCTCACATTCACCAATATATAAGTTTATGCAATGTTTTCAGGTTCCCACAGAGACTTGGGCAATGATACAGCTCAGCTGGCAAGTCTGAGACTCATAGTCAAAGGCAGTAGGTGGAAAAGATCCCATTGAAGGGCTATCTTACTGGAAAGAACAATGCATCAATTACAATAGGTACTCTAGTACAATCAATCAAAGATATTCCAATCTAGGGCCTATACAATATAATGGAAAGAGCCTACTGACTTTAGAGTCAAAGAATTTGGATTAAAATTTTGCCACTAGTTCTCTATGATCTAAATCAGGGCTTTGAAAACCTTTTCCATTAGTGACTCCTTTATACCCAAGAAATTTTTAAGTAACACAGATATATAGATATATAAAATAGGTTTACAAACATTTACTGATAATAAATCATAATTTCACACATTTTCTTAAAACTAGTTATGATGAGTGGAACAGTATATAAAAAATGGGTCCTAGAGTCAGGAAAACCTGATACCCAAAGCAGACACCAGATAAATGCTTATTTCCTTCTCTCTTCCCCCCAAATCTAGACAATCAGCAAAATAATATATTATATCCTGATTTTATAGCATTTGTTGATTTCTGAATTATAAATGATCCCACTGAAAATTTAACAGTCAACTCTTTCTGGTTTCATCCGCAGGACCTGGACTTTCCAATGATCAAAACTCCTGACTAAAAGAAAGACAAAGAGCGACAGAAAGAGAGACAGACAGAGAGAGAGATATTAAGAAAACTTAATCCTTCCTAATTCCCATTCCATACCTTTTGGGCAACTATTTCCCTTGGTAAAACACATCTATCTTTTCCAGGAAGCCTACACTGATCATCCCAGATATAAATGCTTCCTTTCTCTCATCTGAATTCTTGTAGCAATTTTGTTTGCAAAATCTTTTTATTAAAACGATGTTTTTCTAGACAAGTAGATTATAAAAAAACTTGAGGGTAGGGTCAGGATCATTGATATTTGCATACCCCAGTTATTAATACAGGATTTTTTATGCTTTAAGTAAGGACTTATTGATTAAAAGTGTGACAAAATCTGATGCCTCACTGTAGTTTGCAGGTGATCCTGAGAACTTCAAGGCCATACCAGCAGAGAGCAAACCCCAGGAGGTCATCCAAGTAGAAAAGGCTTCAGGTGTAGTAGCAGTGATGAATTGTGTATTTGTCTTTTGAGAGCCAGCCTCAGGGTCAGAGTCTCCTCATTGTCATCTGTACTGTTTGAGGGATATCACATCAACAAAACCACAGGTCCTCAAACTGAACTAAAACTTAATGATGAAAATACCAAATTTGTTGTCTTAGTTTTAAATTTTTTTAAACATTTATGTAAATTCCCTTTTCTAAAATATGTGTTGTTTATACAGAGCTGTTCGCATCTTGTCTCCCTTCTTAGACAGTGAATTCCTCCAGGGAAGGGATTGTCTTTTTTGCCTTTCTTTGTTTCTATGGCACATAATACAGAATGTGGGGCACTTTAAGCATTTAATAAAGGTTAGTTTCAGCCTGTGACCAAAAATATCATATCCAGCAAAATTATCTTTAATTTTGATTGAGAAAAAACAGGCATTCAATGAACTTGCAGCTTTTCAGGACTTTCTATCAACCAAATCAAAACTTAAATGAAAATTTAACGTGTAAGAGCCAATATGAATGATTTATTTTAAGGACCTTAACATGGACAAAACATGATAAAAATAGCAGTCATATTATATAAATAAGGTACAGAGGAAGAAAAGACATAGATGCATTAGAGAGGGAAGGGAGGGGTTGTAGTTCTGAAAACCTACTCACATTGGGAATGGGTTCAGTAGGCAACACTACATTTATGCCATGAAAAGTATAGCATCCTCCAAAATCTATAAATAAATAATGGGAGGAGGGATAGGTGAACAAGGAAGCAAAGAGTGAGGAAAGAAGACAAGGAAAGAATCCTTAAGTGGGGGGAAGTTAGGTAAACCAAGGCAAGTTATATAGTAGAATTTAAAGAGGCAGCAGAGATAAGAAAGGTATGGATGTATGTGGGGTATGTGTGTATATATGTATATATATATATATATATATTACATATATATATATATATATATATATATATATTTTCTTAACTGTAGCTTGCTTGAGGCTGTTGGGAGGATGAAAGGGGGAAAAAACCAAAGATGCACAGCAGAGAACCAAAGAACAATTTACAAGGAAGTAGAAAAATGGACTAATATAGGTTTCTTGTTATGTATTTTGAATCCTCCCTGATATTCTTCTGGACGCATGACAGTTTTCTCTTTTGTTTTGCTTTATTTTGTTTTATATTTCTTTTCTGCTTTTTTTCTTACTCTGTTTTTTTCAAATAAAATAAATTAAAAATAAATAAATTCTAACTAGTTTCAATAATTGGTTAAACATATGCACAAATATTACCTAGTAAATTATTTATGTTTTATTGTAATATCCAATTTAATGTAGTACAATTGGAAAAATGGCATCAGAAAATAGGTGACAAAGTAAAATGTGTACTATATTATAAAGATAGCTAGTAGTGAGTGCAGCAGAAAGAAAATTGGGCTTAGAACCATAAAGACTTAAGTTTGAATCTCAGATACTTGCTTAGACAATTCACTTAATTTTCTGTTTGCCTCAGTTTTTTCCATAATAACACAGAGATAATGATAGTACTGATCTGACAGGATAGTTCTGAGGATCAAATGAAATAATATTTGTTAAAAGCACATAGTAAGTGTGACATTTAGTCAGTGCTTAATAAATACTTATTTAATTCCTCTTCTCAAATGTAATGAATACCTGGTCTTTTATCTTCCTAGTCATTGACCAGAAGCACAACCATGAAAAGGAAAATAACGTTACTGTATATTCATAATGTTCTTCATTTCTCTATTGTTTAAAAGAAATCATTCTTTCTGACCCTAAACTAATAATCCAATCCAACCCAACAAATCTTTATTAAGCAGCTACCATGTATAAGATGCAAAGATGTATGAATGAATGAATCAAGGAATCAATGAATGAAAAAGAGTTAAATAATGGTTTACTCTATGCCAGAGACTGTGCTAGGCTGGTAATCCATACAAAAAAGTGAGATAATCCTTGCCTTCAAACATATTCTCTTGGATCAAAAATAATAATAACTAATGACATTTATGTGCCACTTTAAAATTGCCAAGTGTTCTATGTTCTTGCCTTTGTTCCTCACAAGGATCCTGTGAGATAAATGGAAATGGTAAACCATTCCAGCCAGCTTGGTAGGAATGAGGAATAAGTTAGAAGATAATCTACAGGCTCGTAGAAATTGGAGTTAGAAGAGATCTTAGTAGTCAAACTAGTCCAACATCCTAATTTTACTAGTAAAGAAACTGCATCCTAAAGAGCATAAATAATTTGTCCAAGGTCACCTAGGTAACGAATGACAGAAGAAGAGCCTGTACTTTGGACTTCTGACTCAAAGCCCTCAAAACTTTTTATGAAACAGTGTATTCCAGTGATTCAGGCCACAAGGTTAAAATGCAATGAATCATTAATAAATCATAAAATTCAATTTAAAAACTTTATTAATGAGAAATTAAAAGAACATTACTTCTAAAGTTAAAAAGAATATAATTAATTCCACAATCACCATGGCAACTGGCTATACTAGGTCAGGTTGCATTTCTATCAGGAGCACTGATGACAATTTCCTCCAGCTAGGTCTTATACCTCAGATGACAAGCAAGACAATTTTTCTCCCCTACTGTTTTTTTTGCTGAGGCAATTGGGGTTAAGTGACTTATCCAGGGTCACACAGATAGGCTATATTAAGTATCTGAGGTATGATTTGAACTCAGGTCCTCCTGACTTCAGAGCCGGTGCTCTATCTACATCTATCTTCCCCATCCCCTGCTGCTGGGGGCTTAGAATATAAAGATAGTTAGTATACTAGCTTACCTGCAGGGCTTATACGCCACGCATGCGCATTAGCTAAACGCCGCGTAGAGAGATCTTGTGTGTATTTACCTTAAAAGGAAAAACTTTAAGTTCGGCTCTCTGATTGGATCTTGCTGTATCTCTAGGATATATAATCCGATGTACTTCCTGGGGTGGGGAGAGCAATGTAGTCTTCCTTGAATAAACACTGCTTGACTTACCTGGCAACTCGGCTAGTGATCAGTTCTTCCTCGGAAGCCGGTGACGACTGAAGACCCAGTAGATGGGTAAGTAGAGGGCAGATACTCCGCTCGAAAGGAACGCAACACCCTGCTATTTAAAGGACTAATATTAAGACTAGATTCTAGAGATACCACCCAGGATATAATAGGTAACTAAGTGTGCTATGAAAAAAAGAAAGAAATGGTTGAACATAGGGATGGAGTGGGAGAGTGGAAAAGGTCATTAGGAACAGATACTTTGGCAAGAGGAGCTACAAGTGTGGAACCCCAATCTAAGGAGGGCAATAGCAGACAGCATTCTGGTTGTTCTTCTTCAGTGATGGTCCTCAGTATTCCCCTCCTTAAAACAACAAGCATTTATTAAGTACCTACTGTGTTCAGAGTACTGGTTGGAGTCTCAGATCAGAAGTCCCAGAAGGCAAGAATTTCATTTCATACTCTAGTCACAGAACATTAGCTTTTATTATTTGGCATCAGTAGTTCTTGCTTTTTTCTACATCTACTCTTGACATGTCCTAGGGTCCTAGTTGTTGTCATTTTTTTACAATATTAGACCTCTCATCTACCATGTGTTTGTATGTTTTGGAATGAAATTATAAAGCTGCTTTTCCTGATGTCTTCAATATCTCTTCATTCTTTTTCTAGTTTCCATATAAATGTTTCCTTTCTTGTATCTTGATGGACCAATATTCAGTTTTGACTTGATGATTATCAAATGGCTTGTTACTTTTCTTTTAGGCCGTCTAATACTTTGTGATTCCCTACTTCATCGTAAACATTTGAAGGATTCCAATTTAATTTGGGCCACAGTTTGAGAAAGATGAGCTTGCCAGAGCTTTTCTCTTTCACTGGTTTGATAATATCACATGTTTCATGATGTCATTGGTCCTCTTCAAAAATGAAGGATGAACAACAGCATCACATCTTATATACTTCTTACTTTTTTGTAACTATTACAATGCTAGTTTTAATGTGAGTTAAGGGTTTGGTTTGGGGTTTGGGGAAGAGTCCAGAATGATGATTCCACAATTTGGGGATTTTATTGGCATGGAAACATTTTCGAAATGATAAAGATTCATGCTTCTTATCTTATATATCACAGATATGTGATTAACTAGAGGTGTGTAGAATGTAGAGACATACTTTCAGACACAGCTTCTATGTTCATTTGTTTTGTTTTACTTTACATTTCAAAAGATGACTTCTATTGAGGAGAAAGAATTGGTAAGGAATGAAAAAAATACAAGAAAGAAAACATCATAATTTTGTGACTACTATGTTAATTTTTTAATCTTTCTATATTTTATTGTCTGCATTAAAAGACATGCATTTCTCACATGAACAATTCTTGTCATGAGCAAAAGCAATAAAAATATGACAACAGTGAGTTGTGCTTCATGGAGTAACAATCATTTTAGGAGAAAAATAGTATAAATTTCTGTGCAATGCAACTATAAATATTAGCAAACAGATATGAATGGCTTGTACTTAATCTGAATATAAACAAATATGTGCACAAAGAAATGAGTATCCATTATACAACTAGCTCTCTTGTGTTTCTTTGTTTATCACACATACATCATTTTTTTGAAAATATCGATTTATGTAATAATAATGAACACATTAAGAAATATGAAAATTACATTTCAATTCTTATTTTCAAAATATCATTATTAAAAAACACAACTGAATCTGTGATTCAGTTTTACATTTTTATATGCAATCCTCATTTCATTGTATATTGATATGTTTATGTTTGATGATGTGTTAGTTCATAATTAAAAAGAAAAATAAATAAATCCCTTCTATCAATGTAAACTTATTTCTTCTATAATTTGTAGATTCAAAGAATTTCCATGAGCAATTGATTTGTACATGATCAGACAACTACACAACTGGGAGGTGTCAAGGGCAGACAGGATTGGAACAAAGATTTTCATAATTACCTGACTCTCTATTGTTATTACTATTTTTCTCATTCATACTTTTTTATTTTTTTTATTAATACTTTTTATTTGCAAAACATATGTATGGGTAATTCCTAAACATTAACCCTTACAAAGCTTTCTGTTACAAATTTTCCCCCCTATTCCCACCCCTCCCCTAGATAGCAGGATATCCACCACATGATAATTATGTTAGAATACTTAAATCAAATATATGTATACTTATTGCCACACATCATTTTTTTGTTCAGGAGAAATCGTATCTATAAGAAAGAATAATCCGATAAAGGAAATACAATGCAAGCAAACCTCAATAGAGAACATGAAAATGTTATGTTGTGGTCCGCATTTCACATCCCTCTCTCTGGGTGTATATGGCCTTCTTCAGTGAACAATTGAAATTGGTTTAAAGCATTTCATTGTTGGAGAGTCATGTCCCTTAGAACTGATCCTCATATAGTACTGTTGTTGCTGTGTACAACTATCTCCTGGTTCTGCTCATCTCACTCAGCATCAGTTCATGCAAGTCTCTCTAGCCTCTCTGAAATCATCCTGCTGGTCGTTTCTTACAGAGCAATAATATTCCATAACATTCATATACCATAATTTATTCAGCCACTCTCCAATTGATGGGCATCCATTCAGTTTCCAGTTTCTAGCCACTATAAAAAGGGCTGCCACAAACATTCTTGCACATGTGGGGCCCTTTCCTTCTTTTATGATTTCTTTGGCATATAAGCCCAATAGAAACACTACTGGGTCAAAGGGTATGCATAGTTTGATAACTTTTTGAGCATAGCGCCAAATTGCTCTCCAGAATGGTTGGATCCATTCACAGTTCCACCAACAATGCATCAGTGTCCCAGTCTTCCCACATCCCCTCCAACATTCATTATTATCTTTTCCTGTCATTTTAGCCAATCTGACAGGTGTGTAGTGGTACCTCAGAGTTGTCTTAATTTGCATTTCTCTGATCAATAGTGATTTGGAGCACCTTTTCATATGATTATAAATAGTTTTAATTTCATCATCTGAAAATTGTCTGTTCATATCCTTTGACCATTTATCAATTGGAGAATCGCTTGAATTCTTATAAATGTGCGACAATTCTCTATATATCTTAGAGATTAGACCTTTATCAGAACCCTTAAATGTAAAGATGATTTCCCAATTTGATGCTTCCCTCCTAACATTAGTTTTGTTAGTACAGAATCTTTTTAACTTAATATAATCAAAATTATCTATCTGGTGTTCAATTAAGAGTTCCAGATCTTCTTTGGACATAAATTTATTCCATCTCCACAGGTCTGAGAGGTAAACTATCCTATGTTCCTCTAATTTGGTTATAATATCACTCTTTATATCTAGATCATGAACCCATTTAGATCTTATCTTGGTGTGCGGTGTTAGGTGTGGGTCCAGCCTTAATTTCTTCCCCACTAGTTTCCAATTTTTCTAGCAGTTTTTGCCAAATAGTGAGTACTTATCCCGAAAGCTGGAGTCTTTGGGTTTATCAAACACTAACTTGCTAACGTTATTACCTAGCTTATCCTGATATCCTATTCTATGACACTGATTGACTGCTCTATTTCTCAGCCAGTACCAAATGGTTTTGATGACTGGTGCTTTATAATATAGTTTTATATCTGGTACAGCAAGGCCACCTTCATCTGTCTTTTTTTCATTAATTCCCTTGAAATCCTTGACCTTTTGTTCTTCCAAATGAACTTTGCTACTATTTTTTCTAGATCTGTAAAATAATTTCTTGGGAGTTTGATTGGTATGGCACTAAATAAGTAAATTAGTTTGGGTAGTATTGTCATTTTTATTATATTCGCCCGGCCTACCCATGAGCACTTAATGTTTTTCCAATTGACTAGGTCTGATTTTATTTGTGTGCAAAGTGTTTTGTAGTTTAGTTCATATAGTTTCTGACATTTTCTTGGCAGATAGATTCCCAAATATTTTATGCTATCATCTGTTATTCTGAATGTAATTTCTTTTTCTATCTCTTGCTGCTGAACTTTGTTGGTAATATATAAAAATGCTGATGATTTATGTGGATTTATTTAGAATCCTGCAACTTTACTAAAGTTGTGAATTGTTTCTAGTAGTTTTTTAATTGAGTTTCTAGGGTTCTCTAAGTATACCATCATGTCATCTGCAAAGAGTGATAATTTGGTTTCTTCATTACCTACTCTAATTCCTTTTATCTCTTTTTCTTCTCTTATTGCCAAAGCTAACATTTCTAATACAATATTAAATAGTAATGGTGACAGTGGGCAGCCTTGTTTCACTCCTGATCTTATTGGGAATGGTTCTAGTTTGTCTCCATTACGTATGATACTTGCTTATGGTTTTAAGTAGATGCTACTAATCATTTTAAGGAAAAGCCCATTTATTCCTATACTCTCCAGTGTTTTTAATAGGAATGGGTGTTGGATTTTATCAAATGCTTTTTCTGCATCTATGGAGATAATCATATGGTTTTTGTTAGTTTGGTTATTAATATAATTGATTATGCTGATAGTTTTCCTGATATTGAACCAGCCCTGCATTCCTGGTATAAATCCTACTTGGTCAAGATGTATTATCCTGTAGATAACTTTCTGTAATCTTGTTGCTAAAATCTTATTTAAAATTTTTGCATCAATATTCATTAGGGAAATGGGTCTACAGTTTTCTTTCTCTGTTTTCACCATACCTGGTTTAGCTATCAGCACCATATCTGTATCATAGACGGCATTTGGTAGTATACCTTCTGTCCCTATTTTTTCAAATAGTTTGTATAGTATTGGAATTAATGGTTCTTTGAATGTTTGGTAGAATTCACATGTAAAACCATCTGGCCCTGGAGATTTTTTCTTAGGGAGTTGATCAATAGCTTGTTCTATTTCTTTTTCTAAATTTGGGCTATTTAAATAATTTATTTCCTCTTCTGTTAACCTGGGCAATCTATATTTTTGTAGATATTCCTCCATTTCATTTAGATTATCAAATTTATTGGCATAAAGTTGGGCAAAGAAACTCCTAATTATTACTCTAATTTCCTCTTCATTGGAGGAAAGTTCTCCCTTATCATTTTTGAGACTAACAATTTGATTTTCCTCTTTCCTTTTTCTGATCAAATTAACTAAAGGCTTATCTATTTTGTTGGTTTTTTCATAAAACCAACTCTTAGTTTTATTTATTAATTCAATAGTTTTCTTATTTTCAATTTTATTAATTTCTCCTTTTATTTTTAGAATTTCCAATTTGGTATTTAATTGAGAGTTTTTAATTTGCTCTTTTTCTAGTTTTTTTTTTTAATTGTAACCCTAATTCATTGATCTTCTCTTTCTCTATTTTATGCAAATAAGCATCTAGAGATATAAAGTTACCCCTTATAACCGCTTTGGCCGTATCTCACAAATTTTGGTATGTTGTCTCATTATTGTCGTTCTCCTGGATGAAATTATCGATTGTGTCTATAATTTGCTCTTTCACCCATTCATTCTTCAGGATTAAATTATTTAATTTCCAATTAACTTTTGGTCTATTTTCTCCTGGCCTTATATTACATGTGATTTTTATTGCATCATGATCTGAAAAGGATACATTTACTATTTCTGCTTTTCTGCATTTGATTTTGAGGTTTTTTATGTTCTATCACATGATCAATTTTTGTATAAGTTCCATGAACCCCTGAGAAAAAAGTATACTCCTTTCTATCCCCATTCAATTTCCTCCAGATTTCTCATTCATACTTTAGGATTTATGCTGATGTTTGTTTTCTAGAGTATCTGGTTTTGAACTTAAGATTTTAATGGTTTCTGAAGGAATGAATTTTCTGAAAAGTCCTTCTAAGTCCTATAACACCAATCCAATACTGTATAATTTTTCTGACTTTTTATGTAGACTGCTACCCTTGGATGCCTCCAGCTTCCATATCTAGCTTTTTTCCCAGTTTTACCTTCATCAACAAATTTAGAGTTTATTTGCAAGGACAATGTAAATTTCACAGAATATACCAAAAAAATCAACAAGTATTAAAAGCTTACTCTCTGCAGTGGGAAGACACACAGTAAGATGTGATCATTCAGTGATTCTGTGGGTAGGGTGCTGAACCTGGATTCAAGAAGATTTGCATTCAAATCCAGTCTTAAACACATTCTAGTTGTGTGATCCTGGGCAAATTATTTAACTTCTGTTTCAGTTTCTTTATCTGTAAAACAGGGATTAATAATAGCACCTACTTCCTATGGTAGTTGTAAAGTTATGTAAAGTTAAAATGAGATAATTTTGTGAAACATTTTATAAACCTTAAGATGCTATATAAATGCTAACTATAATATAGTCTCTGCCCTCATGGAATTTATAGTTTCATGGGAGGGGGGAGTGTGGTAAATGAACTGAAATGCTCCACTGTTTCTGTGATCTCATCACTACCTCTATTTCCTCCCAAATATGCCCAAATCATGGCACCTCTCCTCCAACAATCATTCCTACCTCTTCTCCATCTGAAAGTTGAGCTCCACCTCTGGAACTTCTTGACCTCAGATAGGTAAGTTTCATCTTATCTTACTATTTGGATTCCTTCATCTCACATCTTGGCTATTTCTAAATCATACCTGTCCTAGTACCCAATTCCTCTCCTCCTAAATTCCTTCCAGTTTCCCATTACTATTATCATTTCACATTAAAGTGTAAACACCATCAGGAGCAGGAACTAATTTTTTTGCTTGTATTTCTGTCTCTGTATTTAGAGTTTCACTTGGCACTTAAGTGCTTAATAAATGCTTTTATCTTCCTATCTATGTATCCACTGAAGCCTCTCATGAATTTGAGTGATTTTAGTTTCTCTAAGACTCTGTCAATAAAAAATAGTCTCGGGAAGATTCTGTCAAATTGGATAGGTTTCAAGTATGATTCAAATTCCAAGGCAATGTCTGTTAATGGAAAGACTAGCTTACTTAAGAATGGGGCAGCTAGGTGTCACGGTGGATAGAATACCAGGCCAAAAGAGAGGAAGACTTATCTTCCTGAGTTCAAATCTGGCTTTAGACACTTAATAGGTATATGTCTCTGAACAAGTCACTTAATCCTGTTTGCCTCAGTTTCCTAATCTGTAAAATAAGGTAGAAAAATAACAAATGGCTTCAGTATCTTTGTCAAGAAAACCCCAAATAAAGTAATTAATTGTTAACAGGACTGAAACAATTAAACAATAATAATAATACCAACAACTTAAGTGTGGAGAGGCTTATTACCCACAGGCTGACTAGTAGGTGATAAAATCTTTGACTATCATGATCCATCACAAAGATACTAAATTCTATATTATAAAGTAATATATTAATGCAATGGAGATGCATTAAGGAAACAGGCATTGATTAAGAGTTTATTCTGTGCCACACATTGTGCTAAGCACGTTACAAATATCATATCTGATATTCACAGCAACGCTGTGAGGTAAATGCTATTATTTCCCCCTTTTTACAGCTGAAGAAACGGAGATAGGTAATAACTAAGTGGTTTGTCCAGAGTCACATAGCTATTAAGAATCTGAGGCTAGATTTGAACTCAGGCCCAAAGCTCTACCAATATATTACCTGCATCTCAAACCCAAGAAAGGTTTAAGTAAAGAATTAAATAAGAAAAACATCACTGCAGACTTTTAGAATCAGGGAGAAGATGGCACTTAAGTTAGGATTTAAATGATGGGAAGGAATTAAATAAATGAAGAAAGATTAGGCATTCTAGGCTTTAAGGAACACCATGAGGAAAAGCAAAGATGGGAAGATACCTGGCTTGTATAAAAAATGGTGAATGGCCCAGCTTAAGTAGAGAAGGAAGAAGAGCATATAATAGAAGACAAACTAAAAAAAAAGATGGCTAATTACAGTTTGTAGAATGTCTTGAATTCCAGGCTACAAACTTTAAAATTTTCTTGGTAGATAATAAAAAGCCAAATGGGGCTTTGAACAGGAGAGTAACATAATCACCTCTATGCATGAGGAAGATTGTTCTGGCAGTGATGTGAGGGATAGATTAAAAGGGAAAGGGAATGGAAAAAGGAAAACCTGTTAGAAAGCTGCTGGAAAAGTACAGGCAAGTAGTAGTGAGAGCCTGTGGTACCGAAAAAATATAAAAGTCTGTTGAAATTGACATTACTTGATAATTGAAGGTCTATGAAAAATCAAAGTAAAGAAACAATAATTTGCATAGTGCCTACTGTTACAAATATTATCTCATTGGATCCTAGCAACCTCACTGGGAAATCAGCACTATTATCATCTCCATTTTTCAGAAAGAGTCAAAGATAACATTTCATGCTTTGCTGGCTGGTTAAATGGTGGTATAGTGAAATCAGAAGGAAAAACAGATTTTATCCTAGATTCAATAAGGAGGCATTAAAACATCTAGAATATGGGAATATCATTGCCAGACTCATGTTATATAATATGAATTACAAAGCAAAAAGAACAATTAGGAAATTATTATAGGAGGAAGGTAATGAGGACATGAACTACACTAGCATTCATTCAAGTGCAAGAAGGTCTGGGAGACAAATTCAAGAGATACTATGGAATATATAGTATAACAACAAAAAATGGAAACGATATGAAAGTTGAACAAGACAAAAATAGGAAAATTAAGAAAAGGGCTGCTTTTGGAGAGAAAAATGAGGATTGTTTTGGACTTGCTGAATTGGAGATGCTTATAGGCTACTCATCTAGAGATATTTGGCAGGCAGTTTGGGATGCAGAATTGGAGTTCAGAAGAGAAAAAAATGGGTAAATATGCAAATTTAGGAATCACCATGGAAACTGAAATTGAGTCTTTGTGAATTAATGAGACCACTAAGAGAGGAAATAGAGACAAAGAAACGAATAAAATGTCCAGGTCTAATCTTGGAGTATACTTATACTTAAGGAAATGGACATAGAAAATGACCCTTTAAGAAGAATATGGAAGAGTTGTCCAGACATAAGAGTAGGTATGGATGATTTTACTACTGAGAATAACAAAGTCATTTACAGCTGATCATCTCAGAATACTGCTATTACTTTGTATATAGTATATTTCACTTTGTTCAAGAAGGACTTTCCAGGTTGCTTTCTTTTTTTTCCTGAGAGCATCTTGCTTTTCCACAGAATAAATAATATTTCATCAGGAAAACTTGCTTCAAAATTTTTTTTACTTACTATTGCTAATTGTACTTTTCCCCCATTTATTCTCTCTCTTTTTATCCTTCTCTCCTCAAAAGTGTTTTGCTACTAACCACTCCCTCCTCCAATATGCCATCTCTTTTGTCACCCTCCCTCCTTCCCATATCTCATTCCCCTCCTATTTTCCTGCAGGGTAAGAAAGATTTCTATATCCCTATTGAATAGCCCCCCTGTAAGATCTAGTGTGCTGACCAGGGCTGAGACTCCACTGACCTGGCTGGGACTGCATGGGACTGCACACCAGACTCCCACCCCATTGCCACAGACCCCCTCTCTACTGATCTTCTGAGTCCTTCCTGGTGAACCTGGGCTGAGAGGTCCAGAAGCATCCATCAGGGCTGTTGATTCAGAGATCCTGCCTCACTGATGCTGGGGTCTGGGTGAGAGCTGGGACTGCCTGGTAGGCTCCCACCCTGGTTCCACAGACCTTTTCTGCTGACCTTCAGCTCTTCTTGGGTGTCTCTGGGCTGAAAGTTCTGGATTCCACGAGGACTGCAGCTGATTCAAAGTTTGGGCCAGGCCAGGTTGGGGCTGGGGCTAAGGCTGCACCTACGTGTCCTACCCTGGAACTCCCGCTCTGGTATCACAGACTTTATTGCTGAGCTTCTAAGCTGGAAAATATTCTACTCCATCTTTTTGGGTGCTCTGATACTCTAAAATTTGTTTAGAGTCATTATTTAAAGTAATTTGGAGCAGTTTGGGGAAGAAGTTGGACAAGTTACTGCCTTTATTCCACTATCTTGGCTCTGCCTCAGCAAAGTTAGTTTTATCAATAGAAGGCAGTACAGTGGATAGAGTATTTAAATTCAGGAAAATTCAACTACCTGAATTGAAATTTGCCTTCAGAAACTTACCAGCTGTGTGATCCTGAGCAAGTCATGTAACCTTTTTGCCTAATTTTCCTCATCTATAAATGATTTCAAAAAGAAAATGGCAAACCACTCCATATCTTTGTCAAGAAAACCCCAAATGGGTTCAGAAAATATCAGACATGATTGAAATAACTGAGCAATACATAACAAAATGATAATATAAGTTTTAAAAACTTATATTGAGATTGTAGTGCACTAATACACCCAGATTGTTGTCAGAAAAACTGCTGTTAATCTCTCCCATATCTCAGACTTCTGAAGTTGACTTTTGCAAGCTGTGCAAAATTTTATATTTATCCTTAATAAATTTATTACTATATTAAATCTAATGTTTTCACCTGTTAAAATTTGAGAAAATAATTTTCTTGGGATTATAAATATGTCTCCTTAGCTATTCTAGTTTTGTGCATGGAAGAATTAAATCCTCCAGAATTTGAAGATCTGTTTCTAAACAGCATGGCAGCTAGGAAGAGGAAACTGGAGTTGAAGAAAGACTAAAGCAGTTATCATCATACCATCCACCCAGGCCTATTCCATCCCAATCAACAATGCTACCCTGTCTTTAATTTTCTTTTCCCCTAATATGTATTTTTAAAAGGCCACTTTATATTGACAAAAGTGGTCCTTCTGAGCCTCATCTCAATCTGAGACTGATGATACATTATTCATAAAGGACTTTACAACTTTTTATTTTCATTTCTTCTCAATTATTTTCATTTGCTTCCATCTTTTACCAATTGTGTGCCAATTGCCAATCTGTGCCAATTGATGATTTCTCTATGAATTCACAATAGTCTTTTTTGGAAATGTTTTTCTATGTGTCTTTGGAATTTCACTTTTGATTGCTTTTTGTTTCTCCTTGGAAAAATTTACCCAGAGACTTTCAAAAGCATTTTTATTGATGAATTTTGGTTTTGTTTATTTTATATTACTATATTTTCCCCTGGTATCCTTCCCCCTTATGCCCACAAAAGAATGATCCCAGGGAGGGAAGAAAATAAACATTTATTTAATGGATTCTTTTACTAGGCACTATATTGAGTGCTTTACACATATTATATTATTTGAGCCTAGAAGGTAGTTGCTATAATTACCCTGATTTTACAGTTGGAAAAACTGAAACAAACAAAAGTTTACCAGGGTCACACAGCTAGGAAGTATTTGAGGCCAAATTTGAACTCAGGTCTTCCTCTCTCCTCTAAGCCACTAGCTGCCTCAAGTATTCTCTTCTAAATAGTATTTTTAAAGATCAAAAGAAAAAAAGAGTACAAAAGAGCAAAAATTAAAAAAAAAACTATACAATCTTGTAAAAAGTACTTCTGCACACTTCTCAGCTCCATTAAAAAAGTAGATTGGTAGCATCATTTCATATCTTTCTTTTGAATCACGTTAATCCTTTATAATTTTGCCACATTAACTTGATTTTGTGTGTGTACATTTGTGTTTGTTCTATTTACAATATGTACAATATTGTACATATTGGGTTTTTTGGGTCTGTGTACTTCACACTGTATCAGTTCATGTAGATCTCATTCTTGGGGCAGCTAGGTGGCGCAGTGGTTAGAGCACCAGCCCTGAAGTCAGGAGGACCTGAGTTCAAATCTGGTCTCAGACACTTCCTAGCTGTGTGACCCTGGGCAAGTCACTTAACCCCCAATTGCCTCAGCAAAAAGCAAAAAAAAAAAAAAAAAAAAAGATCTTCTCATTCTTTATTCATTGTTTCTTTACAGCATAGTAATATTCCAATACATTCACATGCTACAGTTTGTTAAACTATCACCCAGTTGATAGACTTGTAATTTTTTGGTCTCACAAAAAATTCTTCCATAAATATTAGGTATATTTGGGGGTTTATTAATGGCTTCCTTGGGGCATTAGGGTAGTAATTGAATCTTTGCATCGAAGGATATGAACATTTTAGTCTTTTTATTTGCATAATTCAAAACTACTTTCCAAAATGGTTCACAGCTCATTCACAGTTCCACCAGCAATATATCAGTGTGCCTATCTTCTTTCAAACTTTTTCAAATTCATCATTTTCATCTTTACCAATTTACAAAGTATGGGTTAAAACTTCAGGATTGTTTTGATTTTCACTTCACTTTTTGTTAGTGATTTGGAGCAATATTTCCTATAATTAATAATTCACAATTCTTTGGAAAATATTTGTTCATTTCTTTTTATATTTTTATGGCTTTTGGTTTCATGTTTAATGATAATCATGTTTGATTTTAAGAATAATCATGCATTGAACATTAAAAGGAAGATCAAATTGGGTTTGTGAGATAGAAGAGATGTGGGATGTTGATGTATGTTCACCTTGAAATACTAGCAAGATTTCCTGGTGAAAACATTAACCAGAGAATTAGAAATGTGATTCTAAAGCTCAGGAAAAAGATTAATATGAGAGGCATAAATTTGGTAGTCATATGAATAGGGATAATGGTTAAAGCTATGGGAATTAAAGTAATCTACAGGAAAGTAATGATAGAAAAAGACAAGAGGATAGGGAACAAAACTTTGAAAGATATCAATATTTATCAAATGGGAGGAGGTAGAAGAGTCAACAATAGAAGTTAGTAAAGATCCTACAAAATACATAATCATAAAAGTCAAAGAGGAAAGAGTATTCAAGAGACCAAATTAAAGATGAGAACTGGGAGGTGGGGAAGGAAAAGCTATGAATTTGGTAATTAGATGGCCAAATGAGTGAGGAAATGTTGAAGTGAGTAGATTGTCTATGATGATAGAAATCAGATTATAAGGTTCAAAATTCTGAGTGGGTAGTGAAAAATATCAATGAATAAACTCCTTCTAGAGTTGGGAATAAAATGGAGAGGAATATGATGAGAACAGTCAAGAAAGTTTTGGGGTGTTTTAGAGTATGCCTAATCCAAAAGATTTCAGCAATATACAAGTATCAAAGGACTTTACTATACAAGATAGTTTTATGTAGAAGTTAATTTAGTAGATTTTGAAACAATTTGTGAGAAAGGGATGAGACTACTGTTTTTGGTTCCTGATCTTAGGATGAAAAAAAAATCAAAGTAAAAGTTAGTTTAAAAGAGGGTGGTGTAATAGTAGAAATGGCCTTATGCAAGCAGAAGGTCGCACACTTCCAGAAAGTCCTTGGCAAAGATAGTTCAGCTTACTGTCCTCTAAAGCAAACTATTGTTTAGCTACGGAAATGATCTGTAACCACGATGAGCCAGCAGTGCTAAAATGACAGTAGGAAGCAGTAGCGCATCCAAACAATCTGGATTTCTCCAGGTCTCGGCTCAGAAATTTGAGCTCCTGCCTTCAGAATTGTAGAAGGAAAATGTCATAATTATTTTCTTGTATAACTAACCTATTTCCTTCCATCCAAATTTTATCTCGTCTCTAATGAAATTATCTAAGCTCTGAAAGAAAGTAGACCAAGACGTAGTTCTTAGGCACATAACACCAACATGAATAGAAAAATTTTACTTTCCAGTGAAATCAGCCAAATTTCTCATCTACATGCATGGAAAGTGCAGAATTTGGTGTCACAGCACTTAGGTATGAATCCTGATTCTGTCTTTTACTGACAGATAGTGGGCAAGTCATTTAAAGCGTCTGGGCTACAGTTTCCTCATCTGTGAAATGTTTAGAACCAGATGAACTCTAAAGGTCCCTTTCAGCTCTGAATCACTTTAGCAGGCAGGACCTACAAAATGTGAAGTAAAACCTTCATTCTTTAAAAAATACATAAGGGAATGAATGGATAAATACCAAATTCATATAATAACTATTTATTTAAACATTTACTATAACAGAAGATTTACAAATTTTAAATAAGTTCTAGTTACTGCCCTTATGAAGTTTATAGTTTTGGGACTGGGAAATGGGTTAGAATTAGACAGTAAGGCAGAAAATAGCTAGTATTTATATAGATCTTGAAGGTTTACAAAGCTTATTACATATGGTATCTCATTTTAACCTCACAAAAATGTGAAATAGTTATTAGTATTATCCCCATTTTTAAATGAAGAAAATGAGGTTTAGAAAGACTAAATGATTTGCTCAGGGTCACCTAGCTAGTAAAATTTTAGGTCAGTAATTTATCTCAGTCTAAAAGATATAAACAGACAATTCTCAGAAGAAGGAATCAAAGTTATCTAGTCATAAAAATGCTCTAAAATCATTTTATCAGAGAAAGGCAAATTAAAACAATTCTATGTTATCATGTCATATCTATTAGAAATGACAAATGCTAGAAGGGTTGAGGAAAAAATAGGTACATTAATGAATTTTAATCTTCATATTCCCAGGGTCTAAAATAGTGCTTGGCACAAAGTAAGTATTTAATAAATGCTTATTGACTAACTTATTATATGGACTTATATATAAGATGATCTCATGTCAGTGTTGTACTGACAATGTCAACAATCAGTTCCCTCCCCTTCAAAAAATATAGGCAGAATACACATTTAAGGCTGCCCTAGATTATTTATATCTCCATCATTTTATTAAGTCTAGACAATAAAACAATTAAGTAAACTCTGACTGTAGGTATGCTGATTTCCAGGGTGAAAATGCTCATCCTATAAAATTTAATAATCTCCTTCAGTGAGCAAGTTCTCCAGCACACCCTTTCTTTGGGGGCATAGTGTTTTTCCTTTTCAAAGAAAATGTCCAAATTATATTTGAAATCTCTTCTGATAAGAAATGTTTCACTGTTGCTCCCTGTGAGCCAACGAAACCATTCCCTCCTTCTAGTGTTTGCCTTCCATTGAGGCTGTAATTTAAAAATAAGCATTCCATAGCAACTCCCTCTTAGGCTATCTATGATTTCCCTTCAGTTGTGGAATTCTTCTGAATTTATTTTCTAATGGGTCCAGATCAAAGTAATTTAACATGGGAGCAGTTTACAAGATTTCTAAGAAAAGATAAAACATTGATGAAACTTACTTTAAAAGTAAAGTCTGTGTTCATTGCCTCATCATAAGCTAGGAAAAGAATACTGAGTTATTTGGTACCTTGTCCAGGAATAGAAATCAAGTTATAGTTTTCTAAATTGCTCCTTTAAAAAGAGAGAGAGAGAGAGAGAGAAAGAGAGAGAGAGAGAGAAAGCCTTGGCTTAATTTCAGACCAAAACATAGTAAGTTGATGTTTTGCTGTACTGAATTGTATTGTAGTGGCAGTTTCTAGCATCCATGGACTTATTTTAAAAAATTTAAAAATTAAAAATGCATTGATTACCTACCATAAAACTGAGAGCTGTCATCTGATAAAAAAGAAAATTCTTTGTTCAGGCTTTTATTCTGATTAATGAGGTAAAACTCAGGAAAAGAAGTTAAAGGATTTTATTGTTTTAAATATTTCAAGGTCACAAAACATCTATAGGTTGATCACTAAAGATTAGCAAGGGATTCAAGATGTAGCTAGTTTTCATTGGTAATTTTTATAATGAGATAAAGATAATTTGTATTATTTCACATAAACACAAGGGGATAGACCGGTGGATCTCAACTCTTGCAATGGCTAATAGGTAGGGGACAAGTTATAAGAACTTCAGACAATGCTTCTCTCAATATTGATTGACAGGTAAGACTGGGAATAATAGGTTTACTGAATTAACATAACTTTCAATAATTCCTTTATTTGGTTATTCAATGACAAACTTCTATTGTTTGCCTGCCCTGATAATGAAAATTTGCCATATGAGGAAGAAGAAGGGATATAGTTAAGAGTCTGTTTCTTCAAGAGCACAGACTGAACTGACACAAGCTATAACAAGGGGATAAAATCACTTAGTTCTGACTGATTTCAGGCAAAAGTCATAGTTAACAGCCAGTCACATAGCAAAGTACCACATTATTCACAAAGTACCAAAAGTCAGGTTCAGAATTAACCAGGTGGGAATTTTTCCTGTTCAAAAATTAAGTATCACCATAGAGAAACTGAGCCAAGGAAATCCTACTTCAGCCCATGCCAAGTTCATCCCCCAATTTTTCCCAGGTACAGAAAACCACCTCTAGCAATTCCTGGATAATACTCCCTTTAAGCAGCACAACTGGTATTCTCCTTTAAAGATGGATCATTAGCCTCATAACAAAGCAATCAAAATTTATAATAACATCAGATTATAGTCCCTCCAATAGTAAGTTTCACTAAATGCAGTCTAGGGTTAGATACTTATTATTTCTCTTGTGGTGTTGCAATAATAATAAAACAAAGTTTACCAGATCTCAAAATATTTACTCGAAATCCTTTCCTTCTTTTTCTTTTTCTTCTCATCTTTTAATTTAAACTCATCCTGGTATAAAAAATCAGTCTGTAGAAATCAAGAAAATAATTATATTCTGGAATTCCACAAAGATAGTGAATCCATGAGTGTGTACTCAAAAACCCAGAACACTGGCCAATTACTATAAACCTAGAGACTAATAGAAATCCATCTTGAGGTACTATATATTCGCTCCTTCAGGCAGAAATAAATCTTAAAGTTTATTGAGTTGGCTCAAGATGCAACTTCATTATATACTATTCCGGGAATAATTTCAAAACCTTCACAATGATGGGCAAATAACTTTAGATAAAACGCATTTTAATTTATGAATAAATAGGTTTAAAATTTTAACACCCCCTCTTCAAGGATTGTTTAGAAATTTTGGAACTAGCAAGCTCTTTCAGCAGACTGCTAAGATTTTATGGCCATGTCTAAGAAAATGGTCTCAAGAAACCTTGTGAGCTTACAAATAAAGAGATTTTATAAGGTCTTGTACATTTTCTTTGTACATTTTCACACATAGTAAATAATTATCAATTTTCTATTTTAAAATGTACCCAATTAGATGTTTAATTTATTTTAACATTATGATAATATCTCTAATAACTTAATTGAAATTTCAAAATAACCAAATCAAAAAGGTTAAACTTTTCAGCATTTTTCATAGAATAGTTTTCCAACAATATAAATGTGTGGAATGGTGCTAGACCCCCTTACCCAAATTAACTAATCAGAGACTTCTTCAGATACAAAGAGAAAGCATTTATTTGGTCCTTGCAAGAAGAGGCTCAAGTACACGTAGGCAGACATAGTGCCTCTCAGCTCCCATCTTCCCACCCTGGCCAATCTGAAATAGTAAAACTGATTAAATAGCAAAAAGACCCAAGTCTTTTCATTAGATGGATTAAAAAGGAAGTAGCCATTATTGACCAATGGTTACCAATGCTGTTTGCTTCCTGTGGATCACGTCACTTTCTGTCACTTTCTGAAACTTAGACCTAGATTCTGACCTTTCTTGCCCTAGAGAATTCTAGGCCTAGAGATCATGTGACTTCCTGCAATTTGGGCCTAAGGTCTGATCTACTCCATCTCATAGACTTTTCTGAGAAAACTTCACCTGGTCTCATTTAGAAACAGGGCAGCTGAAGTCAGGAGAACCTGAGTTCAAATCTGGTCTCAGACACTTTACACTGCCTAGCTGTGTGACCCTAGGCAAGTCACTTAACCTCAATTGCCTAAGCAAACAAACAAACCAAAAAAAAACACATTACCAAAATAGACAATATTATGGATTTTTAAAACATCAGACAGAATTTGGAGATACATTTAACTGAATGCCAAATAACCTCAATTTATCTGAATGTATGTCTGAATCCTTTTATGTAGAAATCACTTCATTCTATTGCTTTTAGCATTTCATAATATAAAACCTGGTAGTAGATATCAATTATAAAGTAATTACATCTTACTAAAGGAAAAATAATAGCAAAAGTTATTCTCACTTTATGAATACTGGTATTCTCAAGCAAAAGTTTTATATATAGTGCTTGATGAGGTCCTAGATGGTGTGTTGGACAGAGAGAAACTAAAGAATTCATCCCTGAGGCAAATAGGGAGAAGGCACTAATAGAGATCAGTTTAGTTCTGTGGTCCCACCCTCTGTGGAAGTCCTCCAGTCTGAAATCCAAGTTATGTCTAAACCCCTGAGACCCACTCTGTAGAGGTCTCCAGCCATCTCACCTTGCAATGCCCTGTCAGAAATCCAAGTCATGTAGGTTAAATTTTCTCTATAAAATCTACTCAAGGGCCATCCCAGGGCTGTTGCCTTCTTTTGGGTCAATCCACCATATACTTTGCCTTGTGTCTTTCTCCTTACCTCTTCCCCTTGCTATGTGTTATCTCTCCTAACTTCACTATGTTTCTTAACCCCACTTCTCCCCCTTACATCTAACTCTTTTAGGGTGCTAAGTTTCTCTCAGGATTTAGCCTGCCAATCCCCCTGAACCTCATAAGGTGCTACCTTTCTATTAGGTCATGGTGAGTTCCATAAGGAGCTTGTCTTTCATATGCTCTCCCACTCTATTTCATATTTACCATTTCTGGTATCTTTTTTTCCCTTCATTTCATCTGTAACTTCTTCCCTAAATAAATCCACCTTTTGCCAAAGAAAATGGCCACTGTGAATTCTTCACATGACCGAACCCCAAATTTGGTGCCTGCCATCATCTGGTGTCTACATCACTCATATCAGGGCTTACCATGTACCAAACACTGTGCTAAGCACTTTACAATCACGAAATCCTCATGACAATCCTGGGAGGTGGGTGCTACAATTATTTTCCTCTTTATAGATCAGAAAACTGAAATATAACAGAGATGAAATCATAAAGCAAATAAATGTCCAGGACCAATTTTTACTCAGGTTTTCCTGAGCCATGCATTTTCTAGTATTTTTTTAATCTTCCTACCAAATAGCAAATGTATTTGTACAATAAGTTCTGATTTACCACAATTATTTTAATAGAAGAATGCATTTCATTGTAAATGAGACTACATTGGATGAAAAGCTTGTTATTTCTTTCTCTTCTTTTAGGATCCATGAAACTTTTCTGAAATAAAGAAATTGCAAAAAATAGCCTCTGTTGTATAATACTGAAATTATAAATGTCTTTCTATATCTTCCTTTCTATTCTTTAATTCCTTCCCCTCTATTTTTTATCCTCAAGGGTATTTTAGTCTTTGTCATATGATAATAAGGCCAGTTGCTGTTTCAAAGCCTCTCTCAACATCACGGATAATCCTATATTTACCTAGGCTAGAGTTCTTCAAATCAAGCATACAATGCACATCTGTAAGCTTCATCCTTTCTCTGACTGAAATGACTTCCCCATAATTTTCCCAGTCTCCACAGAGCCTCATTATTCAGTTGTGGACTCAGTCCTTACCAGGCCTCCAAGTTCTTTTTTGGACCAGTTTAACTGGCAGGATTTTTCCAAGGGATTAGTTTGACTCCCTGAAAGCCCCTAGGAGACTTGCTTCTCCTACTCACTTTATGAATACTGGTATTCTCATGCAAAATTATCCAAGGTTTTTTTTTTTTTTTTTTTTTTTTTTTTTTTACTTTTTGCCTTTCTTTCTTGCACAAATGGGGGAAAAATCAAGATTTGGATGTTGATATCATTTTTTCTTTTCTTTGTCTTGAGTTTTGAGTAGCTAAATTCTCTTCCATTTCATGGCTTACATAGCTCCTAGAGGTTGGGAGTCCAATCCAGTGTACTATCAGCACTGTGATATTGTGATTTTACAGTGATAGCCAGGTGTAAAAGCTCTCAAAAACTCCTGTCTGGCTTACCATTTCTTAAAAGGAAAATTATTTATTCAGGCTTCCACATTGATTAACAAAGAAAAACTCAGGAAAAGGAGAATTAAAAGTTTATTTAAAAAATTATCAAAGTAGCAACACATTAACAGGCAAGGGGTCAACAAGAGATTAAAGATGGATATAGCTTTTATTGATAAACTTTTGTAATGAAATAAAGACAATTTGGATAGGTCCACATCAGCAAAAGGGGATGAGATGGGTTGTTGCATGTAAGCTCTTCCCCAGTTGACTGCGAGCAGTAGCTAACAGGTAGGAAATAACCTGCTATTTGTGGATTACAAGGTAATACAAAAGCTAAAGATTAGATTATGTCTCTCTCAACTGAACTTCCTCAATACTGATTGACAGGTAGGATTGGGAATAATGGGGTCATTGAGTCAGCATAAATTTCAGTATATCTAACCAAGGTTCAATCCCTGCCATGGGCATTTAGAGTACAAACTCATCTGAAAGAGGATGCTAAAAATTGAAATGTGAATGTAAGGCCTTAATTTTTTTAATAAATTCAGCCCAATCATGCATTTTATACATGCTAATGATATTTCATGTTGTCTTATAAAGGGATCATCTTTTTAGGAACCAGATACCAGACTCCCATTTTACCATTCAATAAAGTAAATCAGGGCTACAGATGTTCCACTAAAATGGCAACCAAATTCTCCTACTTAACTCCTGCCTGCTCCCAATTTTGCTAATGTGAGAAGACCAACAAGATAGTTTAAGCTTTTCATCTACGTGTTTCTTTCCAAATTCCAGTTATAGAAGTTTCTATAATACTAATTCAAAGATTAATGGCCATTTGTCATAAAAGCCAAAGATAAAGATGTAAAGTAAACCTCACTTGAATTCTTTGATTATTGACAGGTAAAAAGGAATGTAAGCAGGAAATGAGGCTCTGAATACCAAGGAAAGTCACAAGTCCAAACAAAGAATAACAGTATCAAAAAAAATATGAAGAACAAACATTAAGGATGCCTAAATAATGAGTAACCTGGAATTGTTACTGGGTTTATCAAAGCTTCATTGAAGATTTAGTGGTGGTAATCCAGAGAAGTAGATGTGATAAAGAATTATATATAAGCCAACATTTATATATACCAACATATTTTAATGTATTTATTTAAAACAAATTCAACATAGAAAAAGGAGAAAAAAATTGTCATGTGAACCCCAGAACATGAAAGGATTCAAAATATGTAACAACAAATTTCCATTTCAAGAATGTCTATGTGGGGGCAGCTAGGTGGCACAGTGGATGGAGCACCAGCTCTGAAGTCAGGAGGACCTGAGTTCAAATCTGGCTTCAGGCACTTGACATTCCCTAGCTGTGTGACCCTGGGCAAGTCACTTAACCCCAATTGCCTCAGGGAAAAAAAAGAATGCCTATATGCTAGTGCACATTATATACAGAAGTGTCAATCTTTTCTTTGCTTCCTTGTAGGTTTTCTTTGTTCTCTGCTGCGAACTTTTTTACTTTGTTTTTTTTCACCTTTCCTCCCCCCTCACATTCTCCAAGCAGGCTACCATCAAGCACAGATATATATTTGTGTGTGTGTATTCACATATATACATATATACATATGCATAAACATATAAGACATACATATAAATAGATAATCATAGACATGTACACGTACTTTTATGTAAAGTTATGAAATGCTTATTTGTCTGCTGTTTCTCTGAAGGTGGATAATATCATGCTTCTTAGGTCCAAGTCTTTGCATATTTTTCTAAATCCAAAAGCTCATCATTTCTGTATTTCTCCTTTGCCTGCTCTTTTTTAAAAATAAGAGTTTTTTAGTGGGATCAGGACTAGTTCTGTGAGGAGGGAGGGAGCGGCCTCTGCCCTCAGGTACTGTTTCAGTTCTCCCTACTGGCCTGGAACCAGAAATCAAGAATCCCATCCTCCCCTAAGTGCTGGCAGCCAGCAGCACTCCTCCCCCAATGGCTTCTCACTTCTTTAAGCACAGCTGGGCCTAGAATTTCTTATCAACAGAGGTTCCCTCAGTCTTCCCCCCCTCTGACACCTCTCTCACCGCACTGCCTGGGAAAGAAAAGTTCCTGTGAACTGGGGTCGAGATGTTTACACTTCCACTGGCCAAACCTCCATCCTGATGTATTTCTTCAGATCTTCTCTGCTTATCCCAGGAGGATCATTATTCTGCTCCAACTCCTATTTGTTTTTAACTGCTCTATGTTCACACTGCAATGCAATTTTATCTTATTTGTTGGGGAAATTTAGAGTGTTTGGAATTTTCTGACTTACTCTGGCATCTTCCCAGAATCCTCTCCCATCAATATATTTTGCAGAGTTAAATATTGATGCATCTTGAAGTTACTAGCTTTCTGTATGATTTTGAATGTTTTGTTTGTTTTTTGCTTTCTGGACTTTGTTTTTCTAATCTATTGTATAGTCAGTCATTTTGTACAGTTAGTCTAAGTGATGTTTAAAATGTTTAAAATCTTGCTTCAACTTATTTGCAAAACTAGCCTGCAGGAGATGGAAGTTCAGAAATACCCTTGCACATGCACATTGAGACATAAGGAGAGAAGCTAAAGTGACACAAAGCTTCTTCCCTCATGAGATATGTACCAATCAGCATATTTTTGTCCTTATATGGAAGTTGTATTGGGTTTGAAATTTCAGCGGCCATATTCAACAGTTTATGTGTTGCTGTGCCAATAAAATGCCTGACCAACTATGAGAATTTTGACAAGGCTTTACATATTGCAACTTTGTACATTTTTCTTAGGCCATAAAAGACAAAGATAGATTCAATGTCATAAAAGTTGAAAAAAATTTAAAGTCATAATCTCATACATCCCCTAAAAAAATGTAGAAATTTCCCCAATTGATAAATGGTCAAAGGATATAAAAGATGATGAAATTAAATCCATCTATAGTCATATGAACAAATGCTCTAAATCACTATTGAATAGAGAAATGCAAATTAAAAGAACTCTGAGGTACCACCTCACATCTCTTGGATTGGCTAAATTGACAAAAGAAATTAATGATAAATGTTGGAGGGGATGTGAGAAAACTGGGACACTAATGTATTGTTGCTGGAGTTGTGAACTGATCAACCACTCTGAAAAGCAATTTGGAACTATGCCCAAAGGGCAAAGGGGAAAGGACCCACATGTGCAAAAATGTTTGTAGCAGCTCTTTTTGTGGTGGCAAAGAATTGGAAAATAAGTAGATACCCATCAATGGGGGACTGGCTGAATCAGTTATGGTATATGAAAGTAATGGAATATCATTATTTTATAAAAAATTATGAACAATCTGATTTTAGAAAGATCTGGAAAGATTTACATGAACTGATGCTGAGCGAAACAAGTAGAACCAGGAATACATTGCACACAGTAACAAGATTGTATGATAATTAACTACGAAAGAATTGGTTCTTTTCAGTAGTTCAATAATTCAAGGCAATTCCAATAAACTTTAGATAGAAAACACAATCTACATACAGAGAAAAAATATAGAAACTGAATGTAAATAAATACATGCTATGTTCACTTTTTTCTTCTGTTTTTTCTCTTTTGTTATGATTTTTCTCTCCCAATATGATTCATAAGGAAATGTATATTTAAAAAAATTAATGTACATGTATAATCAGAAATAAGAGAAATGTTCTTCAAACAGGAGGCAAGCCTAAATCAGGTTACAGATTAAACTACAATTAGAAAATTCACAATTAGATGATCAAGGAAGAGGATTTACTGTCCTATCAAAGAGCCAAGGACATTCATCAATTATTCCTTAGGCTTCTTTTTTTTTTTTTTTTAGCTTTTTGCTGAGGCAATTGGGGTTAAGTGACTTGCCCAGGGTCACACAGCTAGGGAATGTTAAGTGTCTGAGACGACATTTGAACTCAGGTCCTCCTGATTTCAGGGCTGGTGCTCTATCCACTGCGCCACCTAGCTGCCCCCTTAGGCTTCTTCTTGAAGGAATACTTGACTCTTAGATGATTTTTACAATCCATGAAGCGAGGTTTGGTCAGATGAGGTTAATATTAACCAAAAGATGAAGAGAAAAAAAGAAAAATTCCCACAATTCAATTTCAACTAATTAATTTCCTTTGTAATCCCTTGTATTTTGTTTTATTTACTTAAAAACATTTTTTTTCTAAATAGGATTCCACAGACATCATTAGTCTATCAAAGGGGTATGTGATACAAATTCCTATTTTAAATGGTAAATTGAAGCATGCTTCTCATATTCACTTTTGCTTTTAAAAGTTACAGGCTTTCTGAATTTCAGGAGTCAGATCCTGGTTCCTCCTTTACTAGTTGATAAAGTGGCCATAGGAGTTGCCCAAACATTGGCAATTCCATTTTCCTACCTACTTCCAGGCTACTTCAAGTTCAATTAATTTGCTCAGACACTCCTTAGCTTCTACAGCAGTCTACTGATTCCATTATATATATATATATGTATATATATATATATATACACACACACATACATATACACACCTCATACAACTTACTCATCTTATAGATAAGGAAACCAAGTGTGCTTAAGCCAGATAATGGCTAAATAATTTATCCAAGGTCAATTTATTTCTGCAACAGATCTTCCTCCCATCTCTACTCCCTCATTATATATTAAGGTATTATAGAGGAGATTGTTTGATGCTGCTCTCCTTGTAGCCTCTATTACTTAGCCAAAATACAATTTTTTTTTGGTAGAGATTTTCTGCATTTCCAAATAAATAAAATCTTTCAATGAAGGAAGAGGCAGTTAAATGACATGAAGAGAGTTAGGACTTTAAGTGAAAAGTTTCCTTGGTTACTAATATACTTAGCAGATAATAATAAAATCATTCAATACTGACATTTTATAAACATTTTGAAATTTATTTTACAGTCTACAAACCTCGCTCTAGAAATAGGATCATTATTTATTCAATATTGACTTGTTTACAGAAAGCCTTGTAAGGCAGAACTGAGGTACATTTCTATCCTCACAAAACCAAAATGCCCTAATGTCATTTTAGTGCGAAAAAAAACCCTAGCTTTGTGACAGGCTCTCTCTGCTTTAACCTAATCTTCTCCACCAATATTTTGGGCCTATCACTGTGATTGTATCTTTATCCTTTCTTCCCTTTCATCAATAGTCATATTAATCAGTTATTGTCATTATTGTTAAAAATAATGTTCCATAGGGCTTTAAGGTTTTGTGTGTATGTGCTAACTCATTTGATTTTCACAACAGATCTGGGAAGTAGGTGTTCTTATTAACTCCATTTTACAGATGGAGGAACTAAGTTTGAAAAAAGTGGCTTATTCAAAGTTATACAGCTAATAAGTATGAAAAGTTCGATTTAAACTCGGGTCTTCCTGACACCAAGTCTAGCGCTCTATGCATTATCATTTCACTATGTACACTGTCTCAAATTAAGCTGCAAGATATCTCCTTATAGAAATTAAAATGTGCCATATAAAAGATTTCTGTTTATCATATCACTGGCCACTTTGTGTCATCCATGGAAACCCTAAATACTCCCTCCCCACCCCATCCCCCAAAAAACAGCTGCAATAGGCAGTGACAAATATAAAATGCTTTGAGGTCAGGCAAATAAAGTCATAGTTTAGTCTTAAAACTGACAACTCTTTATGGATAACATTTAATCTGTTTTATTACTCCTTTTTCTTTAAACTAAATCAGTGATCACAAAAGCCAACACAGTCAGCTAATGCCTTCCATATATATTTATCCAATGAAATGACTACTAGACAGTGAATTTTTTCCTTAATTAGCCACTAGGATAAATCCTATCTTATCAATCAGATTATTTTCTTCTATCTAGAACTGTCCCTAAGGTATGGACAGTTGGAATGACTGGGCCAATAGCTTACGTTTTGAGGGGGACTGGTGGCAACTAGTGACTCACTATTATAACTAGAGAGGGACAAGGAAGGAGATGATTATATCAGCAGGTAGTGAACATATCCTAAGGCTCTTGCATGTACAGATAATTAACCTATAATATCTCTAGTCACCTACCTACCACCTATACTACCACTGAACCCAACCAACCAGTTATGTCGTCTTTTTGTGATATCTTTCCCTTTTTGACATTAGTTTTGTTGATGATCACTTTAACCTAATTTTCTTTCCATCAAAAATGGTATGTTTTTCTTGTAGATACGATTTTTCTTACACAACAATGATAATTGTGGAAATATGCATAAATATGTTCGACTTGTCAAGTATTTTAACATAATTAACATGTAGTGGACTTCTTGCCATCTAGGGGAGGGGTGGGGACTGGGGGGAAAAATTTGTAACAGAAAGCTTTGTAAGAGTTAATGTTGAAGAATTACCCATACATATGTTTTGCAAATAAAAACTTTTAATAAAAAAAAGTATATGACCCAGGTTTTATTTTGCCCTCCATATAGCTATAAGCCCCATTTCGTGCTAGTCATTGATATGGTTTTCTTTTTTATTGATTTAACTCTACTCATTTATCCATGGAGTTTTTGCTACCAACACAAGTTTCAATCAAATAGTTAAATATTTATCTCCAAGTGTTAGACCATATGCCTTTGTTTAATATGGACTTCCATGGATACTTGTTAACAAAGGCATCTATGTGTTATCTCCCTGATTAGCATATTACCATTGCCTCATGAGCAAGAATCAGGTTTCCTCAGTAATACCTATCTCAGTGCCCTGCACCAAGGTAATACTATATAAATTTGTACTGATGTTGATACTTGGATCTGTGCATAGTTATTTTGTCCTTCATCACGTTATAGGAGGGAAATGATTTTATTATGTTTATATGATTTATTTGCTATTGTCAGTGACAAAAAAAATTTTTTTAACTGATTTCACTCACATACTGACCAGTTGTAGGACAGTGGTTTCCAAAATAGGGTGCAATAAATTCAGGGGGTACACAAGAAAATCCATTCTATGTTGGAAGAAAATATTCAAACAGCTGTTTATATTGATTTTTATCTAAATAACAAACTTCTATTTATATTGATTTTTATCTAAATAAACCTCAGAAGAATAGGAATTTCACAATTTATTAGGGTTTACAATAGTGCCTTTACTCATTTGTTTAGTTTTAGCATATTATTACATATTGTAACTCACATGTGTTCAATTAAATGAGTTTATGGATTATGTAATGTAGTTTTAACTAAATTAACTAAATGCACAAGAGACAAAAATTCTTCAAAGAAATCATATATTGAGAATAATACTAATAATTCAAGCACAAATGAACAAGTAAATGGCAGCACAGACTCTCCTTAAATTCATCATACATGTTTGTGTGTATTATATTACATGTTAATGATAATCAATTCAGATCTGAATTATTTTATATGCTAACGATAATCTATTCAGACCTGAAATAAAAGTTGGCCAAAAGAATTCAAAACTCAAAATATGGACTTACATTCATTATCATTTATGGCAAACCTCATTGTAAGTATATTTTTGTGCTTTAATATATTAATTAATGATAATATAAAGTTATCGTATTTAGTAAGGTTTTTTTAAAACTAGTTTTTATTTCCAAATAAACAAAAGAAGTATGTCATATATTAAAAAAATTCTCATATTTATACTCAAACACTCCTCAAAAAATTACAAACTCGGGGGCGGAGCCAAGATGGGGGAGTGAAAAGGTGACTTTCTGCCTCTCCTCTGATCTTCTCTCAAATCAACAATAAAATAAGCCTCCGAACTGATCTTCAAGTCAACGAACTCAGAAATATTTGGGCACAGCTCTCTGGATAACTTCATATCAGGTTAGTCGGACTCGGACAGAGAGATAAATAGACGACAACTGTGCAGGCCGGAAGTGAGGGTGGGACTCAGCTCGGCTCATCCTGGAAGAAATTCCAAACTCCAAACTCCAAATTCCAAACACCTGGAGCTTATCTGAGGCACTCGGGACACTCTGCCCTGATTGGGGACAGGTGTTCTGGCAGACTTGCCTTGTTTAAGGAGTAATTCGGACTTAGTCCTAGCCCCCACCGGCTCAGCACCTTAAGTCAACTCGCACAAGTGCCCCAGGGCAAAGCTTTTTGCAGCCGCCGCTTTTTTTTTCCCCTACCTTAAAGAGATATCCACACTGTCTAAAAAAAAAAAAAAAAAAAATATGATGAAGAAGCAAAAGAGAGCTCTCACCATAGACAGCTTTTATCAAGGCAAAGAAACGACCGCAGAGCCAGAGGTTCCTTTAGACAAAAATCCAGAGAACATCAGCCAGGACCATCACTGGTCCCCTTTTCAAAAGGCCTTTCTGGAAGACTGCATAAAGAACCTCAAAAGAGAGCTGGAGGATAAATGGGAAAATAAACTGAAATCAGTGCAAGAAGGATATGATGCCCTGCGAAAGAGATATGAAAAAGACACCAATTTATTAAAAAATAAAATTAGTGAAGTGGAAAAAGAGTGCAAGGAACAAATTGGCCAGTTACAAAAGGAGCTTAAAAAGGTAACTGAAGAAAACAACACTTTAAAAATAAGAATTGAACAAATGCAAGTGAATGACTCACTAAGACTTGAAGAATCAGTCAAACAAAAACAAAAAAATGAAAAATTAGAAGAAAATATGAAATATATCCTAGGAAAAACAACTGACTTGGAAAATAGATCTAGGAGAGACAATCTAAGGATTATTGGACTTCCTGAAAGCCATGATGAAAAAAAGAATCTAAACACTATCTTCCAGGAAATCCTGAAAGAAAACTGCCCTGAGATTGTAGAATCAAAGGGCAAAATCAACATCGAAAGAATTCACCGATCACCTCCTGAAAGAGACCCCAAAATTAAGACCCCAAGGAATATCGTGGCTAAATTTCAGGACTATAGCACCAAGGAACAGATTCTGCTGGCAGCTAGAAAGAAACAATTCAAATACCGAGGTTCAATAATTAGAATCACACAGGATTTGTCAGCTTCCACACTGAAGGATCGAAGGGCATGGAACCAGATATTCCAAAGGGCAAAGGAACTTGGATTACAGCCAAGAATAACCTATCCAGCTAGAATGAGCATTATTCTCCAGGGAAGAAGATGGTCATTCAATGATATAGGTGAATTTCACCTATTTCTAATGAAAAGACCAGATCTGAACAAAAAATTCGACACCCAAACACAGAACTCAAGAGATGCATAAAAAGGTAAAAAGGAAAGGTCTCTTGAGAACTTTATTGCTACTAGGGAGATACTCAAAGTTTGGGGGTATAATTAACTAGATATTACTTTGATAATATGAAAAAGAGAACTAGAGGGGAAAATGTTGTCATACTGGGGAAAAGAGGGAAAAAGTGGTAAAATAAGATCTAAAAAAAAAGAGGTAAAAACAAGGTTAAAATCACTTGAAGAGGCAAAGAAAACCTAATATAATTGAGAGAAAGAGGGGAGGGAGATGAGCACTGTGTAAATTTTACTCTCATCAGGTTGGGCTCTAAAAGTGTATATCAGACATTTGATTTCACATAGAAACTTGTCTGTTGCTAGAGGGAAGTGGGAGGAAAAGGAGGAAAAGTAAGGGACAAACTAATAGAAGGGAAAATAGAAGAATCAGGGGAAAGGAATAAAAACAGGGGGAGGGGATCTAAAGGGTGAAGTATTGTTTGGGGGAGGGGGTCATCAAAAGCAAAGTACTGAGGAGGGGGGAAGGGAAAAAGGGGAAAGGAAAGGGGAAAACATAACGAGGGTAAATAAGATGGCAGGAAATAAAGAATTAGTTATTCTAACTGTGAATGTGAATGGGATGAACTCTCCCATAAAGCGGAAGCGGATAGCAGACTGGATTAAAAACCAGAATCCCACAATATGTTGTCTACAAGAAACACATTTAAAACATAGTGACACATATAGAATGAAGGTAAACGGCTGGAGCAGAAAATATTATGCTTCAGGTGAACAAAAAAAAGCAGGGGTAGCAATCCTTATCTCAGATCAAGTAAAAGCCAAGATAGATCTAATCAAAAGAGATAAGGAAGGAAACTATATTCTATTAAAGGGTACCATAGATAAGGTAGCAATATCTATATTAAATATATATGCACCAAGTGCAATAGCACACAAATTCCTATGGGAGAAATTAAGAGAGATGCAAGAAGAAATAGACAGCCAAGCGATACTAGTGGGGGATCTCAACCTTGCTCTCTCAGAATTAGATAAATCAAACTACAAAATAAACAAGAAAGAAACTAGGGAGATAAACCAATTGTTAGAAAAGTTAGGTATGATAGATCTATGGAGAAAGTTGAATGGAGACAGTAGAGAGTTTACTTTTTTCTCAGCAGTCCATGGAACATATACAAAAATTGACCATATATTAGGGCATAAAAACCTTAAAATCAAATGCAGAAAGGCAGAAATAGTAAATGCATCCATTTCAGATCATGATGCAATAAAAATCACATGCAATATAAGTCCAGGAGAAAATAAACCAAAAGGTAATTGGAAATTAAATAATCTAATCCTGAAGAATGAATGGGTGAAAGAGCAAATCATAGACACAATCAATAATTTCATCCAGGAGAATGACAATAAGGAGACAACATACCAAAATTTGTGGGATACGGCCAAAGCTGTTATAAGGGGTAATTTTATATCTCTAGATGCTTACTTGCATAAAATAGAGAAAGAAAAGATCAATGAATTGGGCTTATTATTAAAAAAACTAGAAAAAGAACAAATTAAAAACCCTCAATTAAATACCAAATTGGAAATTCTAAAAGTAAAAGGAGAAATTAATAAAATCGAAAACAAGAAAACTATTGAGTTAATAAATAAAACTAAGAGTTGGTTCTATGAAAAAACTAACAAAATAGATAAGCCTTTAGTTAATTTGATAAGAAAAAGGAAAGAGGAAAATCAAATTGTTAGTCTCAAGAATGATAAGGGAGAACTTTCCTCCAATGAAGAGGAAATTAAAGCAATAATTAGGAGTTACTTTGCCCAACTTTATGCCAGTAAGTTTGAAAATCTGAATGAAATGGAGGAACATCTACAAAAATATAGATTGCCGAGGTTAACAGAAGAGGATATAAATTATTTAAATAGTCCCATATTAGAAAAAGAAATAGAACAAGCCATTAACCAACTCCCTAAGAAAAAATCTCCAGGGCCAGATGGATTTACATGTGAATTCTACCAAACATTCAAAGAACAATTAATTCCAATACTACACAAACTATTTGAGAAATTAGGGACAGAAGGTATACTGCCAGAATCCTTCTATGAGACCAATATGGTGCTGATAGCTAAACCAGGTGGGGTGAAAACAGAGAAAGAAAACTATAGATCAATTCCCCTAATGAATATTGATGCAAAAATTTTAAATAAGATTTTAGCAATGAGATTACAGAAAGTCATCCCCAGGATAGTACACTATGACCAAGTAGGATTTATACCAGGGATGCAGGGCTGGTTCAATATTAGGAAAACTATCAGCATAATTAATTATATTAATAACCAAATTAACAAAAACCATATGATTATCTCAATAGATGCAGAAAAAGCCTTTGACAAAATCCAACACCCTTTCCTATTAAAAACACTAGAGAGTATAGGAATAAATGGGCTTTTCCTTAAAACAATCAGTAGTGTCTATTTAAAACCATCAGCAAGCATCATATGTAATGGAGACAAACTAAAACCATCCCCAATAAGATCAGGAGTGAAACAAGGCTGCCCACTGTCACCATTACTATTTAATATTGTATTAGAAATGTTAGCTTTAGCAATAAGACAAGAAAAAGAGATAAAAGGAATCAGAGTAGGTAATGAAGAAATCAAATTATCACTCTTTGCAGATGACATGATGGTATACTTAGAGAACCCTAGAGATTCAACTAAAAAACTACTAGAAACAATTCACAACTTTGGCAAAGTGGCAGGATTCAAAATTAATCCACATAAATCATCAGCATTTTTATATATTACCAACAAAGTTCAGCAGCAGGAGATACAAAAAGAAATTCCATTCCAAATAGCAGATGATAGGATAAAATATTTGGGAATCTATCTGCCAAGGAAAAGTCAGAAACTATATGAACTAAATTACAAAACACTTTCCACACAAATAAAATCAGACCTAATCAATTGGAAAAATATTAAGTGCTCATGGGTAGGCAGAGCGAACATAATAAAAATGACAATACTACCCAAACTAATCTACTTATTTAGTGCCATACCAATCAAACTCCCAAGAAATTATTTTACAGATATAGAAAAAATAGTAGCAAAGTTCATTTGGAAGAACAAAAGGTCAAGGATTTCAAGGGGATTAATGAAAAAAAAAGGCAGATGAAGGTGGCCTTGCTGTACCAGATCTAAAACTATATTATAAAGCAGCGGTCATCAAAACCATTTGGTACTGGATAAGAAATAGAGCAGTGGATCAGTGGCACAGGATAGGTTATCAGGACAACCTAGGCATTAACCTTAACAATCTAGTGTTCGATAAACCCAAAGACCACAGCTTTTGGGATAAATACTCTCTATTTGGCAAAAACTGCTGGGAAAATTAGAAACTAATGTGGAAGAAATTAGGGCTTGACCCATACCTAACACCACATACCAAGATAAGATCTAAATGGGTTCATGATCTAGATATAAAGAGGGACTTTGTAAGCAAGTTAGAGGAACGTAATATAATTTATCTCTCAGACCTGTGGAGAGGGAATAAATTTATGTCCAAAGAAGACCTGGAACTCCTAACTGAACACCAGATGGATAATTTTGATTATTTTAAGTTAAAAAGTTTCTGTACAAACAAAACAAATGCAGACAAGATTAGGAGGGAAGCATCAAATTGGGAAATCATCTTTACATTTAATGGTTCTGATAAAGGCCTCATTTCTAAAATTTATAGAGAATTGTCTCATATATATAAGAATTCAAGCCACTCTTCAATAGATAAGTGGTCAAGGGATATGAACAGACAATTTTCAGATGATGAAATTAAAACCATCTCTAGTCATATGAAAAGTTGCTCCAAATCACTATTGATCAGAGAAATGCAAATTAAGACAACTCTGAG
>JAJPUD010007263.1:95880-110940 GCA_023553655.1 Myrmecobius fasciatus
AAAAAAAAAAAAATTACAAACTCTTAATAACTACCTGTAAAACAATAACCAGATATAAAAATGCTCCAGATCATTAATTATAAGAGAAATGCAAATCAAAAAATTGAGATTTCACCTGACCCTGAGCATATTGGCAAAAATAGTAAAAACAGAAATAATCAACATGAGAGGGGTTGTGCAAAGTAGGTCCATTAGCATTGTTAGTGGAGCTGATTCAATATAATTATTCTGGAAAGCCATTTGGAATTATGCAAATAAAGCAACTAAAATGATCATACTCTTTGATCCAGAGATTCCACTACTAGGTGGATATTCCTAGAAGATTTTTAATAATAGGAAATCTACATATACATCAAAATACTTAGAGCAGTACTTTTATGATATGAAAGAACTGGAAAAAATATATATCTATATATTGAGGAATGACTAAACAACACGGATGTGATGAAATATTGCTGTGCTTCAAAAAATGATAAACATAAATACAGAAGAATATGAAAAAAATTTTGTGGTCTGATGCACAATGAAAACAATATATTCAATGACTAAATATATTTTAAATTTTTTATTTTATATTTATATAAAATTTTAAAAATATAATTAAAAAATATAATATATTAATATAATATAAGGCTTGTTAGGGTTAGATATATAGATCTGTGAGTCATCTGCAGAAATAATTATACTCAAGGGAGCAGATTAATTCACTATATAATAATAAGATATTATATAAAATAAAATATATTTTAAAATATAATATTTTTTAATTTTTAAAATATAATTTAAAAATTTTTAAACTATTGTTTTAAAATATGAGTTTTACTCTATCTTACTCTTAATTTCTATTGTTATATATATTGCATAAAAACATTGTATTAATATACTATTATCTGTATATAATTTCTAAATGTATATATATGTATATGTATATTAAGAGTTCATGCTCAAAATAAAGCTCTTTGGTAAAAAAAAACAAAATTGGAGATCATTGGGTTAAAGAACAGTCACAATATTTCAAAAGAGATTCAAAAATACACATTTACAGGACAGTGTGAGGTGTTACAATCCCAAGCATTGGAAGAAGGGAATTTCTTACTTTACATAGTCTTTCACAAATCCTATACATAAAGTTAGTTATACTCAGTAATCATCTGTCTTTTGTAACTTGAAACTTGTGACCAGAAACTTGTTTTCAAAGGAATCTCTGATGAGGGTTTTTTAAAGATAAGGTTAATTGGCTCCACTGGGGAAAGTGACTCCTTCCTCAGCTATAATATAGCCAATTAGAGTTCTGTACTTTTGCCCTCTAGCACTAACTCTTCACATTTTGACAATTAACTCCTGTTCCTTGTGACTTAAAGTCAGATGCAACACTTACAGATTGTTCCTGGTCTTGTTTACTCTCTATGGCATCTGTGTCCTTACCATATAGATGTCAAGTTGTTTGTATATTTAATTATCTAGAGGTTTTAGTTGAATATGATTTTCTATTTTAGGATAGATGTTAAAAATAACAACTTTGTAAGAAAGATATAATTTTATTAATTTGTTCTATTGTAATATAATTTACTGATTCTTTTAAAAATAATCTAAAAAAGTTGTTTCACATTTATACTAAATAATGACGAAGTTGTAATACTTCAGAGTTCCTCTAGCAGAGTCAATTTCAAACAAAAGAGTATTTTTTCTAATGAGATTCATTGAAAATTCTTGGGAAAACTTCAACTTCTTTTTAGGGGATTATCTTTCCACTTAAGATTTGCACTTACATAAAAAATTTATGTATTTTTGCTATATTGATTCAATATCTTATAAAAGCAATACAAAAATAAAAAAGAACTTTTCTTATTATTAAGAAAATATGGCACAGTTGGTCAAATATATTTCTATTCCTTTTATTTTAAATCTAATATAGTCTACATATATGTATGATAACAAGAAAATTTTTTTCCTTGAACTCAAAAAAAATTGTAAGTATCCCTGAGCACTGGGTAAATGTGTGTGTGTGTATGTGTGTATGTATGTGTATATATATATACATGTATATATATATATATATATTGAACTAATCTGCTCCCTTGAGTAAAATTATCTCTGCAGATGACTCAGATCTATATATAAAGCCCTAAACTCCTGATCTCTAATACTGAAACCCTAAGGTCCTATTAGCATTTCAAACCAGATGTCCAATAGAGATTTCAAATCCAAATGTCCAAATCAGAAATCATTATTTCCCCCATCCCAAATTCACTCCTCTACAAAACTTGTTCAGTTCTACTGAGGCAGTCCCCCAGGTGCAGAATCTTGAATCTCTCTATTATCTGGAACGTATCACTCTCCCTCAGCCCCTATATATAAATCAATTGGTAATTTTTTTTCCATTTCAGTCTCCACAAATTGTCTCATCTGTCTCCTTTCTACTTATTTATAGTCACCACCTCAGTTCAGGCCCTCTTCATCTCTTACTTGGACTACTGCAATAGCTTTCTAATGGTGCCCCTTGCCTCAAGTCTCCACTTCAATCCATAGCTGCTAAAGTGATTTTTCCTGAGGATATGCTTGACCATATTACTTTTCAATAAATTCAAGTGACTCTTCATTGTCTCTAGGAGAAATGAGAAACTCTTCATTTAGTGTTTAAAGCGCTCACAACCAGGCTAGCTCAAATCAGTCTTTCTGACCTCATTATACATATTTTTCCTTCCCACAATTTATCATAAGAACAAATTTGCCTTTTCTGTGTTTCTGAAACATAATATTTCATCTGCTTTTGTGTTTTTTGCAGTGACCAGCTGCAATGTACTCCCTCCTAATCCTTATCTCACAAAAATCCCTCGCTTCATTGAAGACACAGCTGAAATATCCTCTTTTCTCCAAAACCTTTCTAGATTCCCCTCAACTTCTAGTGAACTCCCCCTTTAATTATCTTATATTTTATCATCTTGCCATAGTAATACTTCTTCATGCAGGGGAAACAACATACATATACATGTATATATGCACATATATACATGTATATATACACATACATGTATATATGTCTGTGTGTGTGTTGTCTCCCAATAAATGTAAGCTCCTTGAGAGCATCCTCTGTTTTAATTATTTATCTCACAAGGTATTCCTACCTTGTAACACTGTGACATATATATAGTAGCAGATGCTTAACCAATTTTTTTGATTTATTGAATGATTGACAAAAATATTTAAACATTTAAAAAATCAACAAAATTCATGTACAATATGACAAGGCAAATTATGTACAATACATCCTTATCTCTTAGAAAATATCATAAAATTCATTTTTTGAAGAAAAATTTCCCAAAACTTGCAATTTCTTACTGACTATAGGGGGCTGGGATATTTTTAATAAGCATTTAATTAATAAGATGGCATAAAAATATAAGGAAAAGAATAACACTAAACACAATAGACTCAGTAATTCAAGTAAAATGTTAAGGAATTCCAAAGACTTAAATATTATTATCTGCATATACAAGAAATTTAAAGTAGGGTAAGTTTATGAAAACCTATCATCAACTTGATAGGGTCATTTTGTTCCCCAGCATCAAACTTTTACAATTCTGACCTGGTCTGGCAAAGTACACCATGGAGGTAAATCCAAGGATAATCTGCTTTGGGGTTTTTTGGGGGGTTTTTTGGTTTTTTGTTGGGTTTTTTTTTTGGTTCTTGGATACTTTATTTCTTTGGCCTTTCTTCTTACCTCCAAAAAGCCATTTCAGAGTGAACAAAAAAGACATGAAAGATTGCAGCTAGTACTTCACAATAGATATTGTCTTTGGTTTCCATCACATCCATTAAAAACTCAGGTAGTTATCACCTTGCTCAGCCACCGGTGAAATATATTAGAACTAAAACAAAACAAAACAAAAACAAAAATTTTCCCATATCCTTGAACAGATTTGTGTTCTCATCAGTATGGGGAAGTTCTGCAGCACTACTAATCTTATCTCTTCCATTCTTTTTTAACTTGTGTGACTTTTGTTGATGTCATCCATCACAGTGGGTCCATCCAATGAGCTTTGAACCTTCCACTAAACCTCTTAGAATTTTGTGTATACTAATGTAAAATGCAAGCATGTCTCTATTGTTATTTTCATAACTTTAATTTGTGTAGCATTTCAAAATTAAAAAGCAAATAGTTCTATTAGAAGAGCATTGATATTAAAAAATAATGGGCCTTTATTTCAGGGAAAAGTAGAGTCTTTAAAAGTTCTACACACTTTCCCAAAGTAAATCCAACTCACTCTTTTTCTTCTATTCAATTTTGGACTAAACTCATTATCCATCTGCAATGTCTAACAAAGACATATGATGAGTGCTTTAAATTGTTCCCCTCATTTCACATCAATCTGGATGACAAAAAGTCTTCAATCATATAATTTTTTTTCCTTTGTGAATAGTTAGGCTAAACTCTTTGGAAAGGTTTTAGATCTTATTTGGGGAACTCTGCAATATGTCATATACTGATGTAATCAATACACTCTTATCTTCAGAGAGGACTATCTAGAGGATGATACCATGTATAGGGATTCCTCTTCTACTTGGATTCTACATTGAACTTTTTAATCACAGTGCTAAACATCTTTGATGAGCATATTTCCCTTTTTCATTTTATTTTAACAATCATAATAATCATCAAAGAGTTTTTGTTTTATCTCCCAACAAATATAATAGAATTTTGAAAAATGCATGAAAGAGACCTTGTTGGAAGAGAAAAAATTCTGCTGATTTTGGGTTGTTTTTATTTCACTTTCATTTCACATTTTATTTCACATTATTTCACTTCACACTTCATTTCATTTATTAATCATCTACCCTAAAAGCCATTTCTATTAACAAAGAATTAAAAAGAGAGAAAAAGCAGTCCAATAAAATTAACCATTTCAATAAAATCTAATACTACATGCAAAGTTCGACACTCATAGTCTGAATCACTGCAAATTAATAGAGACACATTTGCCCACCTCTTCTTCAGGGCCAAGCTTTATCTGCTCACTTATACACTGCATAGTAGTATAGGTTTCTGTATATCAACATACTCATTGTCTTTTAAGGTTCACTGATCTTTCATCACATTCTTGTACAACAGTTTGTTTATCTACTTCACAGTGGACAGGCATCTTATTAAAGTGTTCAATACTTTAATGTATGTTTTGTATACAAAATAATGTATATGTTGGTACATATTGGGACTTGGTATCTTTCACATTCTTGAGATAACATCTCAGTGTCATAAAGTATGGATATTTTAAACACTCTCATAGCATAATTCCAAATTGCTTTCCAAAATACATAGACCAGTTCACAGTTTGACAATGCATTTGTAGTATGCCAGTCTTTCAATAGTCTCACCTTCTATTACTATCTTTGCCAATTTTCTAGATGTGCAGTAAGATTCCACAATTGTTTTATTGGTGTTTCTTTTATTAATGACATGGAGCAATATTTCATATGGTTTTTACTGATTTTCATTTTTCTTCTTTTGAGATATGTTCATATCCTTTGACTATTTTTATATACTAGAAAATGGTTCTCAGTCTTCTGTTTGTATTAGTTTCCTATTATGTGTTAGATGTTAGACTTAATTAAAGATATTTAATGTAATATTTTTTTCAGTTGTTATTTTCCCCTTTAAATCCTAATTGTATTAGTTTTCTAAGTGCAAAAGCTTTTCAATTTCTTGTAATTGAAGTTACCTATTTTTATCTTTTGTGATCATCTCCAGTCTTTGTTTGGTTAAGAACTCTTCCCCTAGCCATAGTCATGAAAGGTATTTGATTTAGTTTACTTCTAAATTTTTATCATTAGGAGAAAGAAAATCCACACTTCAATTAAGGGATACTGGCCTCTTAGGTATTGTATGAACAAAACACTTTATCTCTCATGTCTGCGCATCTTCTCTGGCTGCCCCTCTCCTTCCCAAGCTTGGAACACTCTCCCTTCTCCTCTCTACTGACCTCCCTGGCTTCCTTCAAGTCCCAAGTAAAATTTTACATTCTACAGGAAGCCTTTTCCAACCCCTTATAATTTTAATTCCTTCTCTCTGTTAATTATTTCTTATTTCTGGAATTTATGGAAGAAATCCATAAATACAGAAATAATCACTTCTTATTTTTATCTTTGTTGTTTGGGGGGTAGGAGGAGACTAGACCTGTAATTTCATTTGTTAGGGAGCCCACCATGAGAAAACTATACCAGTGAGATATAAATTGGACTGCAACTTAATCTTGGAGAGTTAACCACCAGCTCTAGAGTGACTTAGCATAGGACCTGAACCTAGGACTTCCTGACTCTGTATCCTTCCATCTATACACTATACTAAGCTGCCTAGCTTTATTTAAGGAATGATGATCACTTAATGGAGTTTTTGGTGAAGAATGTAAAAGGAAAGGTTTGCAAACTTCCTAAGAGAAAGTTTTTGTTTTGTTTGGTTTTGTTTTTACCAATTTTTACCAATTAAATTTTTTACTATTCAATAAATATCCTTCAAGAAAGTCCTACGATCTCCTCATCCTTTATCATTTTCCTGCCATGGAGTATACACTCTGGTCTCTAAAGGGAAGTCTTACCTTCTTTTGCCTTCCTTATTTGAAGCACAGAAGTTTTGGGTAGGGAGGGTTCTCAAGAGGAGTCGTCTTAGTCAAAGAGAAAAGAAATATTCTTTCCTTAAAAAAATTTTTAAAAAAGCTCATGAAATGATCAGGTTGAAACTGAGGAATCTGTTTTTAGTTAGGAATCTCTACAGAGACAGCTATGTCCACTGGCCTCCCACTGCCTCAGTCATGGGATGTCATCAATTTATTTTTTAACTTCTGTTTGACTTTGGCCGAGAGCTAATGAATTGTTTATATATCCCCTTCACTAATCCAGCTACAGAGACCCTGGAGGAAAAAAAATTTTTTTAAGAGAATTAAAAACCCACCCGGTGAGAGGATTCCAGGAGGAATGGACATGTGCAGCTGAAAGCATGCAGCTCAAATCCTTATTTTTGGTTCTTAATGAATGCCATTCCCACTTCCCCCGCCCCTCAAACAAATATTGATGGTTTAACAAAATTTAATTTGGTAGCTAATTGGCTGGCATATATGTGACTGTGTAGCATGTCATGCATACTTTGGACTAAGCAGGGATTAAGTTGATCTTGCACATTTCCTATTAACGGTTACAAATATACTTTGCACTCTAATGGTTCCTGAGAGCTGGGCAGCACAGCTGGATGGACATGAATGCCAAGTACACATGAATTTAAAATCACCCCTGAGAGAAGCTGGGAAAGGTCATGGAAACTCACAGTGGATGCAAGCAGAAGAGTCCATGCACTGAAATGGTAACACATTCACAGGAGGGAATGAGAGAAGGGGTGCTGGCAGCCAGAAAATACTTGGAAGAGGACATTAGAGGCCTGCCTGAGCACTTTCAGTGGGAACAAAGCCATACCATAGCTAGAACCCAAACAGGACCCTCTCAGTAGAATAGGGAGGGCTGTGGTAGCAATGTTGTACCTTTGTCAAACAAAGGTGAGATAGTCCCTTGCATTTTTACTAATGGGCAAGCAATGAAAGAAACTCTGGAGCTTGTGGGTAGGGCAGACCTATGAGTGGACATTTACAATATGGAAGGGAAAAGGGGAATTACAGAATGTTATCATTGGAAGGGACTTCTGAAGCCATTTATTCTGAACTGTGTCTAACAAGACTCTACCACATACCCAACAAGTGGTCATCTAATCTCATCTTTAAGACCTGTCATGAGGAAGTACTTGCTTCTGGGGAGAGCCTTCCACTTTTTGAAAGTCTTTATTGTTAATAAGGGGCAGCAAGGTAATGCAGTAGATAGAGCACTGGGAAACTCAGGAAGACCTGAGCTCAAATGTAATCTCAGACGTTGTTGGCTGTGTGACTCTGAGCAAGTCACTTCACCCTGTTTGCCACAGTTTCCTCATTTGTAAAATGAGTTGGAGAAGGAACTGACAAACCTTTCCAGTATTTTTGCCAAGAAAATGACAAATGAGGTCAAAGAGATTCAGACACAACTTGAACAATTCAGCAACAAAATTGTTAATAAGGTTTTTTCCCTTTACATCAGGTATAAATTTTCCTCTTTAGGGGCAATTAGGTGGCACAGTCCAGAGCACCAGCCCTAAAGTCAGGAGGACCTGAGTTCAAATATGCCCTCAGACACTTAACATTTTCTAGCTGTGTGACCCTGGGCAAGTCACTTAAGCTCAATTGCCTCTGCAAAAAAAAAAAAAAGAATCCTCTTTATAACTCCCACATCAGCTCCTACACCTGCTCTCTGGTACTAAGAAAAAGTCTTACCTGTCTTCTATATACCAATCATTCAGATATTTGCACATCCTACACACACACACACACACACACACACACACACACACCTCTTCTCTTCACTAAACTCAACACCCCCAGTTATTTCAACCAATCCTTATATAGCAATAATATAATCAGTGGCTCTAGTACCTGGCACAGTGACTGTTACCTAGTAGTGGTTCATAAATGCTTATTGATTGATGCCCTTCATTATCTTTTACCCTCCTCAGGATGTTTTCTAACTCATTAATATCCTTTCTAAAACATGGCTCTCAAAACTGAGCACAATATGAGTGTAAGTTTGACCTGGGCCTATTACAGTGTGAATATCACCTTCCTAATCTGGAAAATCTAGCTCTCTAAGGAGTGTGTGATCATATTGACTTTTTTTTGGCTAACATATCAGTTAGTTGAGGCATTTTGAGCTTGCAATCCACAAAGACCTGAAATCTGGAATGGTATAACAACCCAGTGATAAGATTATAATCCTCATGGTCCTGTCACTGATGTCAGAAATTCTGCCATTAGAAATTCATTTCGTTCATAGAACAAAGATGGGCAAAGAATCATGCTATAATTCCAAATAGTTCAGTGACTTAAGGGTTACTGATATAGAATTCAAGGATATTTTGGATGGCATTTCAAGGCAGAAAATTTAGGTGACTTGTCCTTAGTCATACAACTGTCAGAGGCAGGAGTTGAACCCATGTTTTCTGTCCTTTCAATAACATCACCCTACATGGAAGGTTCCAATGTACTGCAAGAAAGACTTGGGAACAGTGATCTTTTCTACCATCCACCCAATTCCCAGTCCATTCCAGAAATAAAATTTCACTCATCGATCTCTGGAAATCAGGGGATATGGAAGTGTCAAGAGTGTCTCCAGAATCTTAGCTTCTAGATAGCACAGCACAGATTCCTTGTCTATGATTTGCTCTGGGGAGAAAGTAGGGTTTAGTGCAAGGGTTCTTAATTTATTCCATATCATATAAATATTGACAGATGAGAAGCCATGTTTCAAATACTTGTTTAGAATATAAAGAATATAAAACTACTCTTAGCATCCTGAATAAAAGGTGGGGAGGGAAAGGCAGAGTGCAGCTAGGTGGTACAGTAGATAGAGCACTAGCCTTGGAATCAGGAGGATCTGAGTCAAATCACTCCTCAGATACTTACCAGCCATGTGATCCTGGGCAAGTTACCTCATCCCAATTGCCCCAAAATTACTAATTAAAAAATGAATGAATAATGAGGTAAAAGCAAACATAGACTGTGTAAATTAACCACTGATTCCTTCCTTTAAAAAATGACTTTGGTATTTGGTGAAATCTATGAAGAGACAATTAGGTGACACAATGGACAGAACACTGGCCCTAGCCCATTACTGTAGCTGTGTGACCACTGGCAATTCAATAATTGATCTAAGTCTCAGTTTATTCATGAGTAAATGGTGATAAAAAGAATTAGTACCTCCCTCATAGGGTTGTTGCAAGTCTCAAAGGAGATAACATATCTGAAGTGCTTAGCAAACTGGAAAGCACTATATTGATAGTTAGCAAACATTATTTTGTTGTTCCATTGTTTTTCAGTCACACATTAGATCTTCATGATACCATTTGGGGTTTTCTCAGCAAAGTTACTGTATTCATTTACCATTCCCTTCTCTAGCTTATTTTATAGATGAGGAAACTGAGGCAAAAAAAAGATTAAGCTAATAAGTGTGTGAGCTCAGATTTGAACTCAGGAGGGACTCCAGGTTCATCACTCTATCACTGTCATCTAAACACAAGGGTCTGTGCAAAGCACTCTGTCAGGTTCACTAATATCCAGATTTATCACATTAATTTATGTTTGTGACCCTTAATTATGGAGTCTGATTCCAGCACATAAGATTTAGGAAATAAGTGGATAGTAAAAGGGTGTGCCCACAATAAAGAGGGGAAGCAAGGGCAACAGAAAGACACTCAGTTCTAATATATGGATCTGCAAGACCTCTAAGCAAACAATACCCGAAAGGCAGACCTGGACTCCCTTGCTAAAATCAGCCTCCCTGGCCAGGACTATTTCCTGTCTGTGAAAGGATTTCCACTCAGCCTGGATAGGCAGGTTGTTGGCTGAGAATATTTCTGGCTGCAAGGCTAAGGAAAGGGTGGACACTTGAACCTTGCAGAAAGGATCCAGATGTTGAGGAGGGGAATGTGACCAGGGGGTGGAGGGAGGATGTGTAGAGGCCAGTTCTATTGGCCCTGGGATGAAACTGTGGTGACAAACAGTGCAGCACAACTGTCTCCATGCCCAAGTACCTTTGTGCATATATCCTGAAATAAAATCTCCTACTCTGTATTGGAATGATGCTGCTGAGTCCTTCCAGACTCTTCGTGGGTCTAGTTGAGGTTTTCTTGCCAAAAATACTGGATTAGTCTGTCATCTCCATCTTCAGAACATTTTACAGATGAAGAAACTGAGGCAAAAGGGTTGTGACTTGTTCAGGGTTACCCTGCTAGTAATTGCCTGAGGCTGGGTTTGAACTCATGAAGACAAGGCCTCTGCAATGGAACAGGGTCATAGATTAGAGGAAGGTCTTAGAGTCCATCAAACCCAACCCCCTCATTTTACAATCAGGAAACAGAGGCACACAGAGGTTAACTGATTTGCCCAAAGATCCTACTAGTTAGTAAGTGTCAGGTACAATCTGAACCAGGTCTTCCTGACTCCAAGGCCGGTGCCCTATCCACTAAACCATTCTTCTTCTGGCTCGTTTGAGAATTCTAGAGGAGATGAAATGTGTCTTCAAGTGCCATAAAGAAAGCCCATTCATTTGACAAATGTTCAGATTGTCTTAGGGCAGGCAGACAGCTTCATTAAAACATTTCTGAAGGAACAGCTTAAATTCAGAGCTTACGTGAATCATGTGGGCCCAGGTGTCATGTCTCCCTGGAAATTGCAGAGTGCTGGAAATTAGATGTTTCATGAGCAGGTACCATTCTAAATAGTAATTTTCTAGAATGATTCACTCCTCTCTTTTGTGTGGCATGACTGTAATTTGCTGTCAAACTCTAGCTGTCTCTGAAGTGGCAATCAATTGCTAGGATCAAATTAACTAAAGGTTCAGAGAATGGAAGAGAGAAAAAAATATCTAACATTGTTTGTTTCTCTTTCCCCCCCTTCTCTCTCTCTCTTTTTCCCTCTCCCCCTTCCTTTATTCCCTCCCTCTCTCTCTTTCTCTCTCTCTTTCTCTCTCTCTCTCTCACACTCTCCTTTTCTCTCTCTTCCTCTCTCCCTCTTTCCTCTCCCTCCTTTTCTCTTCCCCTTCTCTCCCTCCTTCTGTCTCCCTCTGTCTCTCTGTCTGTCCTTTCAGAGAAAAGTTGTAGAAATTAGCTTTTGAGTAAATCAAAAATGTCTCAGTGATAATCTCTCCAAATAGCATCTTGCATTAAAATAGACACTTGTTCATATTAATAATTCTTAGGTATGATGGCTAGAGGTTATGAGAAGATTGGAATGTTAACTGCCTGTCATCTAATCTTATCTACTGAAGTTTCATTGAAACTAGTTATCCATAGGCCTAAAAATTAGTCTTGAGTAGGGAGAAAATATAGTTGTATACATGTTAAGATTTAGGGAAAAATAGAAAAACATTCTACTCCCCCAAATATCTTTCCCACAGACCTTTAATAGGTACCAGAAATTCTACCATTAGAAACGCATTTGGGGGTCTTTAAGGGCTTAGAAAATACATTATTTTATAGTTATATGAGATCAAAAAGCTTTAGGAATAGAATATAAAATAGGTTTCCATGGAGTCTTAAAACTCTCCCATAAGTGGATAACACTTTATTGTTTAATGTTAATGATCTCCTTCTTTCTTGAGACTAGGTTCTAACAGGAAAACTGGAAATGTTGAGGAACAGAAGAGAGGAAGAAGGGAAAGAAGGAAGGAAAAGCTAGGTTTCATGGAAATAAAGGTATAGAAATGAGAGGCTGAAATTACTGAATAATAACTATACCACTGCATTATTTCACCATCTGGTGCCCTAAGCATAGCCTAGTGTAGAACCTAGACCTGATCTAAAGGCTCAAGGGTAGACCAGAACAAAAGCCATGGAATTGATCAGAAAAGAATGGATGATGTGGGTAGACGAGAAGATTACTTGATTTATTATCTCTTGCTCCCCAACTCCTTTTTTCCTTGCTTTGCTCCATCTCCTCATTCCTGGACTTTATTGATTAAGCACTTTATTGACAGCTAAATGGCATAGTGGAAAAAGTTCCAGGTTTGGAGTCAGCAAGAGTCATCTTCTTGTAGGTGTTTGATGGTACGTGGTAAGTACATGAGATGGGGCCAAGTGGAAAAGCACAATGGAAGGAGACAGTGAAGGAAAACTTGGTGGAAGAGAAAAAACTAAGCTGAGCTTTGAAGGAGAGGAAAGGAAAGATTTTGCCAGGCAGAAATTATAGGGATCCTGGTCCAAACATGGGAAAGAACTGTGCCCAGATGCATGGGGAAAAGAAAGGATAATACTAGATCAGGAAATGACTAATAATTCAGCTCAGCTGGAACATATAAAGTAACAGACAAATGCAAGCTATTGCCTACTAATATAAGAAAAGGATGGGCATATTAGAAAGAATTTACAATAATGGTTTCCCCTTAAAACCAAGCTAATTCACCTGAAAAGTCATTAACTGGAAAGCACTTCATTCTGTGATCAATAGCAGTTTTGAGTGATAAAATATTGATATTGTCTCAACATCCTAGAGCACTCTGTAATTTCTCTTTCTCATATTGGAATATAAGAGTGAAAGAGCAGATGTTATTCATAAATGATAAAAATGAATGGTAGCATGATTGAGAGTGACTTATCTAAAGTCACGTGGTAAGTCAAAGGCAAAACTAGACCTGAGGCTCCTCAAATCACAGAGGACTGTTCTCTTCCTTTGAGCACAATGCTTCAGGCTCATAGTCATAGGGACACAGATATTCCTGGCATTGCTGAGAAAATCTGGTTTCTAGAGCTCTTGAATTCCAGAAAATTATAAGGGAAGTAATTTTTATTTTCATTTTCTCCTTGTTAGAGAATTGTGTCAAAAAGTCTTCTATAAGTAAAATTAACTTCATTAGTGGAAAGCTAGTTATAAATAGCATGCTTCACTTTCTTTTACACCAAAATTACATTTTGAAAAATATTTCAGTAGCATAATTTTTGCTAGATGTTTTTATTCTCCTTATTATCACATGCATCCATAGACTGACTTCAAAGCTAAAAAGTCAGATCTTTGGCTGTGAGAGTACAAGGCCAAAAATACAAAGTCAAAAAGGAAAACAATACAGTTAAAAAAAAAGAACTTAGGACAACCATCTGCATATTTTGCTTGCATGATGTCAAACATCAAATTATTTGACTAAGATTATTTGCTTCTGAAAAACTACAGGCCTTAGAGTTACAGTACCTGTGTTCAGATCCTGGCTCTAATATTTAATATCTTAGGTAATGCAATTAAGTATATCAAAAAGAATTTATTACTTGATACATGTCAAACGGTTTCTACAGATACAAAGACAATAAAGGAAAAAATAGCTAAAAAAAATAAATAGCTCTGCTCTCAAAGCACTTATATTCTTAATTTAGTAGGGTCTCAGTTTTTTCATTTGTAAAATGAGGGGCTTAGATTAAGTGGTCACTAAATATCTGCCAGCTTTAACATTCTATGATTCTATGATTCTAACCATATACATATGCCTACTCATACTAATATTCTGCTTCTGTAGCTCTTGCATCTGCTTCCACCCTTAGGTAGGTTGAGGGAAGATGAGAATTAATCCTATGGGGGGCTCAGAACTCAGTGTAGCATCTATCATTCTTGTCCTAGATGCTAGAATTGCTCCATGAGATTTGTTACCTGGACCTAGTGCGCCAGAGTACCTGCTAGAATAATTCAATTTAATTAAATATTTGTTAAATGCTTATAGGCATGAGGGATTCAAAAACAAAAATGAGATAGCCCTTGTTTTCAAGGAACTAATAGTCAACTAAGGCAAAATAAATTGGTCTCTGTACTCAGAGAGGCTTATTCATTTATGTTGTTCTGTTCTTCATGACCTGATTCATAATTTTCTTGGCAAAGGTACCTGAGTGGTTTGCCATTTCCTTCTCCAACTCATTTGGTAGATTAGTAAACCAAGGCAAACAAGGTTAAGCAACTTCCCAGAATCGTATAGCTAAGGAAGTGTCTGAGGTCACATTTGAACTCAGGCCTTTTTGACAAAAGGCCTAGCATTCTATTCTCTGCAACACCTAGCTGCCCTAATTTATACATGGCCTATGATGGATCGCTTTCTCTCTGTACACTCTCTCTCTCTCTCTCTCTCTCTCTCTCTCTCTCTCTCTCTCTCTCTCTGTGTGTGTGTGTGTGTGTGTGTGTGTGTGTGTCTCTCCCTCTCTCCTTCCCTCCCTTCCTCCTTCTGTCTCTGTCTCTGTCTGTCTCTGCCTCTCTGTATCTGTCTGTCTTTCTATCTTTGTCTCTGTCTCTGTCTGTCTCTGTCTCTGTCTCTCTGTCTCTGTCCCTCTGTCTCTGTCTCTGTCTCTCTGTCTCTGTCTCTCTCTGTCTCTCTGTCTCTGTCTGTCTCTCTCTGTCTGTCTCTGTCTGTCTCTCTCTCTACCTCTCTGTCTCTCTCTGTCTCTTTTGTCTATCTGTTTGTCTCTCTTTTTTT
>JAJPUD010007264.1:0-16844 GCA_023553655.1 Myrmecobius fasciatus
TCATTCAGTCACTTCTTGCTGCTTTCTCTAGCAATGCCCTGCCATGACCTTTCTTCTTTACTGTGGGCTTGAGCAACAGACATCTTTGTTATAGTTGTGTTCAAAGAAAGAGTCAATGGACTCGGAGACAGGACTTAAAGCACTCCTGGGAAAAGTATACTAAAACTTGGGGCATGGAAGGCTGTTCAAAAATCTACCTGTTCTTCCCCTCCTCCACCCCCCCCAGTTTTCAGATGGCTTCCAGAAAGCTAATGCTGTTAGATCTATAGCTCTCGAGGGAAGAGTTTCAATTCGATTTCAGGATCAAAGAAGAAAAAAATTCACTATTGCAGTCATACTTACTGTTTACACATTGTACAGAACCAGGTCCTAAACTCCTTAGCTTCTTTAGGGTATTGACAGCCACATTCAGATAGATATTCTTGCTTGAACTCCGTTCATAGGCCACCTTCTCCTCCGATAAAGCCTGGGAAAAACATATGTTGCAGAGATATAATCTCAACTTTCATAGAATTAGGTGGAGGGGAGGAGTGGATGGAGCTAAGACAAAGAACACAATGCAATTATATCGAGTAAGTGACATCAAGGACAAGATTAGGACTTGATATTCTCACATCAGAATGTTGATGTGAGTGGACAGAGTGGACAGAGCCTGGGAGGTCGGAAAAAACATATTTTTGAATACTTGGGCTAAATCAGTCCATCATTCTTCTCCAATGGCATGACTCAGTTCTACAGATCTGTGGGCTTCCTGAGATGAGGGTCCAACAGAATGAAGCAGCAGCAGAAATCCTGAGTTTCCCTAAAATCCTAGTCAGGGAGAGCCAATAAAGCTCAGGCTCAGGGGAGAGACGAGGACACAGAGCCTTGAGATCACTAGGGTAGGGAGCCAGAGGTGGTGGGGCCGGCAGCAACTGTTTGGGCTCAGGCACACGAGCTCAGCTCCTCAGACAAGCTGACACTGCAGGAGGAAGGTGGGCAGCCTAGCTCCAAGGTGTCTGGGTGGCCGCACAGGTCCAGAGTGTGGTCAATTCTCTTCCCCTGAGCTTTAGTTTCCTTGGATGGACCTTCAGGTGGTCAGCAAGAATAAAAACATGCACAACCGTTGTAGTGAAGGTTCCAGGTGTATGGCCCTCCTTCCCTATGCCGAGCCACTGGTCTTTATCACCATTTTACAGACAAGGCCGCCCTGACCCCCGCCCCATCCTTCATTAAACAATCAGGTGTTCTTTGCCAGTCAGTTCCTGAACCAAGAGCCTAGGCCCTTGCCACAGACTGACCAGGCCCTTCCTCCCCATTCATCTCTTATTGGTCCAGGACTGATTGGATCACCAGAAGACACTGCATGGGTCATGACAGAAATCTCCTCACTCCGAGTTGATAAGCCCAGCAGGGAGTGATGGGCCCAGTAATACCGAGCCAAGGACAGCCTTCTGATCTGAGCCTAGAGTTCTTGGCAGTCCCCTCCTAAGGATCATCATGATGAGCTCTAAAAGTTCTCCTCTCTGACTAACTCCAAGTACAGGAAGAACAGCCTGGGCTCTTGCTTCTATCAGCCCTCTCCTGGGAGGTCTGATCAATCACTCAGAGAGGAAGATGAACAAAAGAAAGGGCAGAGTATCAGAAACAAGCTTGGATCAAAGCTTGAAGTCCCCTCTGAAAAGGATGGAGAAGGGGATGGGGGCATCCAACTCCTAGCCAAAACACCCTAGTTTTATCAGGCCAGACTATGGCAAACTAACCCTTTCCCCACTATCAGCCCCCCAACTTCACAACACAGCAAGATCATCAATATCATGGATACAGACCTTGTCATAAGCTTCTTGGGGTGACGGACAAAACTTCAGGCACTCGTCAATAAATAGATTAAGATAACGTTGGCGGATGTTGGTGGGAACCTTGGCCCCAAACTCAGTTGGAATGACTGGTCTATTTAAGCTTACACTCTAGAAAGACAAAAGAAAGATTGGTAAGTGGTCTATAGGAAGCCTTCCCCAGCCCTTAACTCCAGTCATTTCCTATTTATCCAGCTTGCTTATACATAGCTGGGAGCTTCTTGAGATTAAAGGACCGTCTTTTTCCCTTCTTTTCGTTCTCAGCACTTAGCATGGCACCTGGTACATAGCAGAACCTAATGCTTATTGGCTATCAGAAGCAGAATTTTCTAATTCAACAAATGACATCTCTAAGATTCCCTGTCAGCATTTTCCTGACTTCCTTGTGAAGACCTGTTTGAACTCTGACACCGTGCTGTAACTCTATCCCAGTTCCCAAACCTCTGCAGTCCACTGCTCTGATTCTGCCAGCACCAGCTGTCCCTCCAGTGATACAGCCCACAGCCTCCTCTCTCAGGAAGCTGGTTTGTGAGTTGGTCTTTTTTTTTTCAAAACTCATGTCTTCCCCGGGAGGAGTCTTGCTGAGGTCGGCCCAGGTTAGCTCATGTCCCACAGACCCACAGAGGGAGCGGAGCTGGGCCGCTGCTTGAAGTCTTCCCAACTCCACAGGAAGCTGCCCAGAGTTTGGCTCCACTTGCCTAACCTCAAGAGTCCATGCTTGCCTCTTCTCAGCCCCAATCAGACCAAGGAACATGAAATGAGCAGAAGGTTCTCAAGACTGTAACTGTCTTATTGGAGCAGCAGGGTTGTATTAGGGAGTTTGAAGAGCTTGGGCTTATTTTTTGTTAAATAGATGGGGGCAGGGAGCAACCGACTATTGCTATTTTCTAAGTTGAAACTTACTTTTTAGCCACTTGGTACTATTATGTTGGGGAAATAGGAGAGTGGATTTTATCATCTATGGATTTATCAATCTTGTTGTTGTAGGATTTTAAAGAGCTAGATTACTTGCATTTATTAAAAAAACTCTTTGTAAGGGGCAGCTAGGTGGCGCAGGAGGACCTGAGTTCAAATCCGGTCTCTTAACAGACACTTATCCGGACACTTAACATTCCCTAGCTGTGTGACCTTGGGCAAGTCACTTAACCTCAATTGCCTCAGCAAAAAGCAAGGGGAAAAAAAAAAAAAAAAACACCTCTCTGTAAAGAAGAATCCCCAGAATGCAGCCTGAGCTCACCTGCCCACTATTTTTTTGTTTGTTTGTTTACAATGTGCCCTAGGCCTGAAATGTGTCCTGCCAGTTCCCTTCCCCCACTACTAAATTCTAATCTATCACATGAAGTTAAATCAAATGATCTCTTACTGATCTGTCAGTAACAACTTTACTCTCAAACTCAGGAGCATTTTGGTCCTCAACAATCCTAAAAGGGAAGTACTACTCTTATCTCCAGTTATGATAGTTGTTGGAAGTTTGTGGAAACCCTGGCCCCAAATTCAGTTGGAATGACTAACCTATTTAAGTTTACAAAGAATTTTTAATGAATTCTACTGGAAGCCTTCTCCAACCCCTCTTAATTCTAGTGCCTTCTCTCAGTTAATTATTTCCTATTTATCCTGCATGTAGCTGATCTGTATATAATTGTTTGAATGTTTTCTTTTTCTATTAGACTGAGCTCCTTGAGGATAAGGAATGCTTTTGTCTTTCTTTGTATAGGTAGCACTTATCACAGTGCCTCCTGATGCATAGTAAGAACTGAACAAATTAATAAGTTTAATAAAAGAATTTAATAAATGCTTATTGACTGCCAGCAGCAGAATTTTTCAACAAATTTCAATTCAATATCTTTTAAGAATGCCTGTCATATCAACAGTTTCAAGATTTTCTAGTCTATCCTTTAAAGCTCAACTCAAAAGCATCTTCTTGCCCTGTCAATCTTCCAACTCAAAACTTAAGAGCACTTAGTTGGAGGTTGCAATGTATTATCATTTTTCTCTGTTTGAATCTTTACTTCCTCCTACACTGTGAGATCCTGGAGGCCAGGGATAATATCTCAATTGTTTCTTTTCCCATTAAATAGGGAGAAAGAAGAAGTGATATGAGGTAATGTGAGGAAAATATATGGAAAGAAAGGGAAAATAGGGAAAAGGAGAAAGGAAGAGGTGAAGGGAAGGGAAAGGGAAAGAGTAAATGGAGGGGGGGGGAAAGGGAGAGAAGAGAAAGACAGGTAGCAAAAAGGCAAAAGGGAAAGTTTAGTAGGGAGATGCAAAGTATGACAAATGCCACATGAGAATGAGTGACAAAGGATCCAGAGAAGGTTGTTGCTAACCCCAAAAGAAGTCAGAGATGATTACAGGTGGAGCAGAGGATTTGCTTGTAAAAAAAGGAGGCTTCATAATCAGGTCTCAGAGCACTCTGCTAGGCAAGTGGTAAGAAAAGGACAACCAAAGTGTGTAAAAGCTATTTTTGGAAGTCCCTGTAAAAATTCCACTCCTAACTAGCTCCCACAGCCTCAAGAATCATTAGAAAGTCCTAATCTTCAATTTTCTCAAAAAAAGTTAAATGTAAAAAAGGGAAACTGACCACATGAGGATAGTCTGTTTTATTTCTAACTTTTCTCTAGGTCTTTATAAACTGCCAAACAAAGATTAAGTTACATATTTTCCAAGTTTTCTTAATCTCCCCCCCCCAAATAATCTGATTTATCTCCTAATGCTTTATGGTCTTCAAGAACTCCTAAAATCAAAGTAAAGATCAAGGGAGGGTCCATCTACAGCTCAAAATCTTTAGCTACCTGTTCCTTACAAGCCAGGACAAGATTATTACAAGGCTAAGGGGATAAAACAGCCCTTGGTTATTTTGGTGGAAATAGTAAATACAAGACTAGAGGACAGATTAAAAAAGCTCTTACTTTATTTTTTTTTAATTATGTATTGATGAAACTTAACAGTATATCCCAACAGCTCCTCCCCAATGGAATCTATTTGCTCCCAGACTTTTTGTTCGATGCAGTCCCAGAAATGTGAAGTCTATGAAGTGGACTTGAGAGATGCTTCATCTCCACCCTGGACTCCTAGGTCCCTTTCAAGCCTCAGATGAAATATCACTTTTTGCAAAGAAGCCTCCCCACTCATACTCCCACCATCCTGTATGATAAGTCTGTATCTATTATGTCCTTATTTTTATCATTTCCCCTCAGCCTCTTGAAAGCAGGGTCTGTTTTGGTTTTGTATTTATATTCCCAGTGCCTGGCACCCAACAGGCACTTAATAAATGTTTATTGAACTGAATGTGGGAAAACGTGCATTACCTGTAGGGAGGGCATATGTGCTATCCTCTTCTGCACGGATGTCGTGCTCGTTTTAGAAGCCATCCCAGACATCGTTCGGGACTTCAAGGAGATGTTTGGCTCAGAGCCATTTGCAACTTGAACGGTGTTCAAAGAATTACTTTTCTTGGCACCTGTGGGGGCTGACAGGGTACAGGGCACATGATTGTAAGAAGACAAAATTCCCATCACCGAGCTCCGGAGAACCAAGTAATTCCGGTCATTTAATGTTACCAAAATGTGCATCTGGGTGCACAGAGGGAAAGGTCTGGATTTTGAACTAGGATTTTGGAATGACGACATTAAGATCTGTTCTGTGGCAAGGCCATGGAGAGAAAAAGTCAATACTCAGTGGTCAGATCAGGCAATGTCACCAATTTGTAGGTCCAATGAAAGGTATAGGTTTCTGATAGCCTCTGCCACATGGTCAGGTCCTTCAGTTTGAAGCATTTAGATCTGAGTTAGAAAAGGCCTTGATTCCTTAGCAAAGGACCCAGGGGTTATGCCATTGCTCTCCTGGTCATTGTGACAAGACTACTTGCTCCCAGCTCTATGTTCTTCCACTCCCTTTGATGAGGTCACAAATAAAATAGTCCCTTGCAGCCTAGACAAGGGACTACTTTGTGCGGGTTTGTTTTCAAAGGTGGGAAAATAGACCAAATGGCTAGCAATCTGAATATCATTAAGAACAACAAGCATTTATGTTTGTTATTGTTTTAACAAAAAAATAATGATCACACCATAGAGTCAGCTTGAAAGAACAAGATACATATACTAAGGGAAAAATCAACCTGACCAGGAACCAGGGTGGATTAGAGGGAGAAAAAGCCTGAAAAGCCTCAGGCCTCTCTATCCCTCTACCACCAGAATTCTCTTCTGTTGAATTTAACAAGACTCCTCATACCCCTTCCATTGTTACTTCCCTTTTCTACTGCTTTTGTACACAGCTTCTCACTCAAAGACTAAACCATATAATCCAGTGCTCCGATCTCAACTACAGTTCTGAACTACATATCCCACTATTCCCCTATACAGATCTCATTTCTGGAGAAAACAATGGGTATCACTATCCTTAGATCCAAATACTCCCACCTTTGCTTACCCCTCCTTAGAATCCCCTCTCACCGGTTCCCATCTAACTCTCCATTCTTCAAAGCCCAACTTACTTCAGCTCACTAGCCTATAATCATCTTTCCCTTCTTTCAAGGCCTGTAGCACATACTGTTTTACTCATTTAGCACCTAAGGCAGGAAATTTTTTTTTTCATTTATTTTTTCTCTTCCCAAATCAAAATCCTGGAAGGCAAGGACTTTTGTCTTATCTGTATCTGTAGTTATTCCCTACCCCCCCACACACACACCCCTAGTCACCCACTACCTGAGAGATAACAAGAAAGTGAAAAAAAGTTCCACTACAAAGAGCTTTTCTATACTCTGCTGTTGAAATTCTGTTGTGAACTGATTCCACCATTTGAGAAAGCAATTTGGAACTATGCCCCAAGGGCAATCAAACAGTGCATTTAATCCAGCAACACTACTACTAGGTCTGCATCCTAAAAAGACCATAAAAAATAGAAAAGTACCCACAAAAATGTTAATAGCAGCTCTTCTACGGTGGCAGAGAAATGGAAATTGAGGGAATGCCCATCAATTGGGTAATGACTAAAATTGTGGCTTATGAATGTGATGGAATACTTCTGTATTATAAGAAATGATGACAGGCAGATTTTAGAAAAACCTGTAAAGACTTTCATGAACTGAGGGTGAGTGAAGTGAGCAGAACAAGGAGAAAATCATACACAGTAAGAAAAACATTGTGTGGTGATTGACTATGATAGACTTAGCTCTTCTCAGCAACACAATGATCCAAGACAATTCCAAAAGACTCAAGATGAAAAAAAGCTATCCACATCCAGAAAAAGAATCATGAAGTCTGAATGAAGATCAAAGCTTACTACTTTCACTTCTCTCTTGTTTTTTCTTTATCATGGTTTTCCCCTTTTGTTTTGACTCTTCTTTTACAACATGACTAATGTGGAAATATAATTATTATGACTGCATATGTATAACATATCAGACTGCTTGCTTTCTTGGGGAAGGGGGGAGCAAAAGAGAAAAATTTGGAACTAAGAATCTTATAAAAGTGAATGTTAAAAATTATCTTTACATGTAATAAGAAAACAATAAAATTCTATTAAGTGGGGAGGGGAAGCTTTTCCAATGGATCACACAGCATTAAGTTGGAAGAGACCTCAGATTTCCTAGCACAACTACTTCATTTTACAAATAAAGAAACTGAGGCTCAAAAGACAAAGAAGAAATGATTTGTTCAAAGCTAAAGAGGCAGTAACAGAGGCAGTCCAAGCAGCATCACAGTACAGGAGAGACGGCCGAGCATAACAGTCTAAGAGTCCTGAACTGAAGACCCCAGTTGGCTTGGGTTCTAAACCTACCTCTGCCACTCACTGACTGTTACGTTAGGCAAGTCTCCTTCCTCTCTGGGCCTAAGGTTTTTATCCACCAGTAAAATGAGGGGTGTTGGAAGAAATTGCAAAGCCCTACAAACATTCAGGCTTTAGCCTAAAGGAAAATACATGGCACATTTACAAGGTCCAACACAGGTTCTTTTAGATGTAGAAAAACATTCCCACAGTAGAAAATAAAAATGGGTGATAGACAAAAAAGTCACTAAGTACTAAGTGAGCTAAATACTCACTAAAAGGAAATACTGACAGTTTGCTGAATGCCTTCTAGGCTCATGAACTCTATTTCTTTCCACCTCCACCAGGAAAGGTCCTTCCCCCAAGCACTTTTTCCCCATCAAGACAAACCTGTAGGCCACTGAAAACTGGTCTCTCATAGACCCCAAAGCTGAGTGAAGGGGAAGGAAAGTGAAAAGGCACAGAGTCACACACAAAACAAGTGTTCAATACCTTCAGCTGGATTGAATCAAGTGTCCTCAAAGCCACAACAATGAATAACTCAAATCTGTACAAGTTATGTGACAAATCTCTATAGAAAATGAACTGGGATGTGGGCATATAAAAAAGAAAATATCTCTTGGGAGCTAAGGGCTTTTCTTATCTTCATGAGGCCAATTAACAGTGCCTTAAGAACAGAGAAGAGCATAGCTGCTTTTAAATGGCCCTGTTTAATTCTATTTCACTAAGATCCAGTCATTTATATATATATATATAAATCAATATTCTGCATACTTCCTCTCCTATTCAATTTTCTACTTCCTCAAGCACAAATTCTCTCCCACCCTGCCTTCTTTCTAACCACTTTACCACCTCTGCCTCCAATATGGGGAAAGAGAGATGTTAACTCTAGTTGGAAAAGACTTGAGAGGTTTCTTAGTGAACCTTCCATACAGTGCTACTTCCCTTTTCTAAAGACCTTAACAAGAAAGTGTTCAAAGAGTCCCTATGTGAATACCTCCAAATTTACTTCTGGTCAGTCTTTAAGAGACTCTTCCTCACACTGAGGTGAAACCTCTAATCTCTTGTCATAGTTCTGCCTATTGTCTTTGGTTTAGATATATGGGTATAATAAAGAATTGGCCCAAATGAGTACCTGGATGAGTCCATGTACACATACTATTCATGGATCCCATTCAAAGCAAAATTTTCAACTCTTTCTCCCAATCCCACTATCATCAATTGCTCTATAAAGCTACATGTTCTATTTACTTTCTAAAATGAATCAAGTGCATCATAATTTGAGGGACAGGCTATTTTGAGGATTTGTGTCTAAAGTTCTATTTCTTAATGCTATAAATCAACCTATTGTTTTATCAACAGAACAATTCCATTTGCAATTTACAGAATTTCAGCCCTGGAAGGGTTCCTAAAGGGATAAGATGGATATTGGAGAAAAGGGAGAAAAGTAATCTTGAGAAGGCAGAAGTTTTCAGCTTTTTTATTTTGCTTATTTTCTCTGCCAAAAATAATTATTTTTGGACTAGAAAAGGAAGGAAAAAAATTAATAGCAATGTGTTGGTACCCAAGAGAAATAAAGTAGAATTACCAGCTGTCCTTGACCAGCTGTCACCTGGTCCATATAGACTCCATCCCAAAATGCTGACAGTACTGGCAGGGGGATTATTGAAAGATTAAACAACAATAGCAACAGTCAGGTCCATGTTCTACCACCAGATTATGTCTAATCTGACATAAATCACTTCACTTCTAAGTTCCAGTTTCCTGAGTATAAATTGAGAATGTCTATAAAGCTGTTTAGAAATAGCAATAACTATTATTAAAGAGCACCAAAGAAAATTCATAGATTATAACTTCATTTCTTGCTGCAGTAATCTGTATATAGGATGTTCCTTGGTCCACAGCAATTATCACCACTATCAATACCCTCATTTCTGTACCCCTTTAAGATTTGGAGAAAGCTTCCCCACAACAACCTTAAGTGCCAGAGAGAAGTATTATTATCTACATTCTAGAGAGGAGGGGAGAAGTTCATGAAGGTTAAACAATTTGTCCAGGGTCACTACCAGTACCTGGATGTGGCCCAGGACCTCTAAGGCCAAATCCAGCAATCTTTCCATCACACTACCTCTACACACATATCACACACAAAAGAAAAAGCCCCAAGTTATTCTTCTGCTACACTGGTAGATTGGAGGGAGTTGAGGGATGCTCTAACTGGGGCAGTCTTAAAGCTGGAAGGGACCTTAGAGATCACATAATCAAAGGCATTGTAGATACTAGGGGTTTAAATTATTTATCCAAAGTTGTTCAGGCCATGAGTAACATAGCAAGAACTCATATCCAAGGCTTTGGACTCCAAATCTTTCTTCTCTTTCTTCTAAGCCATATACCTCTCCTTCCAAGGTCTTTCACTTAGCATTTTTGCCTGATTTTCATCAACAATTGTGTATGGAAGATTAAGATTGGTATTATTCTCATCAATCCATCCCTTCTATCAGTTCTTCTTTATCTCCCCTGTTTAGCTGCTTCTCTGTTCTCTAAATATGCCCAGGGCTCTCCCATTCTCAAAAACTCATCACTTGATTCTTCCATCATTTCATATTTCTTCTTCTTTTTTGCAGCTAATCTTCTTGAGATCTTTTATAATCAATGTCTCCTCTTCTTTTCCTTTCTTAATTGTTCTTCCATCCCTCTGTTGGTAATCTCTAATTTATCCTGTACAAATCATTGTGTACAATTGTTTGCATGTTGTTTCCAAACAGATTATGAGTTCTGTAAGGACAGGGACTATGTATTTGTTTTGTATCTTCAGTGCTTAGCACAATTCACTTCCAGGTCTTTATTAGAGTATCCTGGTTACCATTTCTTATAGCACAATAGTATCCCATCATAATTACATTACCACAATTTATTCAGTCATTCCCTAATTTATGGGCATCCTCTCAATTTCCAGTTCTCTGCTCCCAAAAAAGAGCTGCTATAAATATTTTTTTAAACATATAGTTCCTTTTTCTTTCTGCTGTTTTATTATTTTAGGATATAGACCTAGTAGTGGTATTGCTAGATCAAAGGGATATGTATGGCTTTATAGCACTTTGGGCATCGTTGTCATTATCTTCAATGAAGTTATAATTAATTAATTCTATGATTTGTTTTTTAATCTACTCATTCTTTAGAATTGTTTTGTTTCTAGTCAATTTTTAAGCTATGCTTCAAACTTTTTACTTTTTTGCTTTTACTGTAATTTTTTTTCATTGAATTATATTTTGTGAGGTTTTTATGCTTTGATACATGATCAATTTTTTTTGAAAGTGCCTTGTGTAACTGAGAAAGTATATATTCCTTTCTATTCTCATTCAGTATTCTCCAGTTCTATTATATTTAACTTCTAAAATTCTATTCTTCTCCTTAATTTCCTTATTTTGTAATTAAATTTATCTAGGTCTTTTGATCTGATCTTTCTTGTGCAGCAAGATAGTTGTACAAATATATTTACATATGCTGGATTTAGCATATATTTTAACATGCAAAACATATATTGGATTACTTGCCATCTAGGGGAGGGGATGGGGGGAAGGAAGGGAAAATTTGGAATACAAGGTTATGCAAAGATCAATGTTGAAAAATTATCCATGCATATATTTTGAAAATAAAAAGCTTTAATAAAAAAAATAAATATATATAGATCTGGAGGAATAAATTGTGGTCCCCCAGTATTATAGCTTTGATCTCTATTTCCTCCTATAATTCATTTAATTTTTCCTTCAAGAATCTGGATGCTATAAGCATGGTGCCAACATTTTTTTTTTTTAAATCTCAAAAGTCCTTTACTTTTTATAGGAATAAGACAAAATGATTCACATGCTATTAGCTGATAATTTTTTGTAATGAAGCTCAAAAATGAGTAATTTCCCAGTTTATCTCTTTCAATTAGGTCTATTTTGCTTTGTCTAGGATCATGATTGCTACTCCTGCCTTTTTACTTGAGCAGAAGCCTAATAGATTCTACTCTTATTTTTATCAAGTATCTCTTGTAAACAACAGATTGTTAAGATTATGGTTTTTAATCCATGCTGCTATGGACTTTCATTTTGAGTTCCTTTCATTTGCATTCATAATTATAATTTCATACATAATTATAATATGTATCTTAATCCATCCTATTCTCTTTTGTTTTTTTAAACCCTGTCTCCTGCTCAAAGTCTGTTTTGTTTCTGATTCCCCGTACTATAACCTCCCCTTTGTAATCTTCTGCATCACCTTTTCTCTTAGATCCTTTTTTTGATACAAAGAATTTCTATACACAAATGTATATGTGTATATAACCTTTCCTCTTTGAATCAGTTCAAATGAGAGTGAGGAACAAGAATTGCCTACTCTCCCACATTTTCTGCACCACTGTAAAAACTCTTCCTTGTGTGCCTCTTTTATATGAGATACTTTCCCATACTTTCTTTCCCTTTCTCCTTCTAATATAGTATTCTTTTTCACATTTTCATTTTTCTTTTCAGATCATCTCAACATAAGTTATCTTCATACCCTATAAGAAGACTCCTACTTGCTCTAATGATAAAGTTCTTTGGAGTTTTATGACCCAAGACAACTCTGAAGGGCCCATGATGAAAAATGCTATCCGGACCCAAAGAAAGAACTGATGGTGTCTGAATGCGGACTAAAGCATACTTTGGAAAAAAAAAAAAAACCTTTATTTTTCATAGGCTATGTTTTCTTTCATAACATGACTACTAAGAAAATGTTTCACATCATTACACATGAATAATCTATTTTGAATTGCTCTCATTTTCAATTTGGGGAAGGAGTATGCATGGGAGGAAGAATCTGGAATTCAAAGATTTGAAAATTAATTCTAAAAATAGTTCTTACATATAACTGGGGAAATATAAAACACTAAAAGTAATTATTGCTTTAAGTAATAGATAATAATATATATAATAATAAGTAATAGATAAGAAAATAATGACAACAAAGAGAACATACCAAAATTTTTGAGATGTACAATACCTAGGGAAAATTTTACATCTCTAAATGCTTCCACTAATAAAAGCAAGAAAGAATAAATCAATGAAGTGGGTATACAACTTAAAAAAAAAGAGAGAAAAACAGAAAAACAAGTTTTTAAATTCCCACTTAAACATCAAAATAGAAATCCTGATAAATTAAAGGAAAGATGAATAAAATTAGAAGTTAAAAAAATGAATCAAACTAATAAATAAAAGACCTGGTGTTATGGGAGGAAAACAATAAAATAATTTACTAATTTGAAAAAAAAAAAAAGAAAGAAAAAAGAGGAAAACCAAATTACCATATCAAAATTGAAAAGAGTAAACACACAATCAATGAAGATGAAATTAAATTTTTAAGAGATATCTTTCCCATTTATCTGTCAAGAAAACTGACAATATAAACAAAATAAAAGAATAATTATAAAAATGCAACTTGTCCAGATTAAGAGAAGAGATAAAATACATAAATAACTATCTTAAGAAAAAAAGGAGGGACAGCTAGATGGTACAGTGGATAAAGCATCAGCCCTGAAGTCAGGAGGACCTGACTTCAAATCTAGCCTCAGACACAACGCTTCCTAGCTATGTGACCCTAGGTAAGTCACTCAACCTCAACTGCTCCAGGGGAAAAAAAAAAAAAGCAACTAAACAAGTCAGAAATGAACTTCTTAAGGGAAAAATTCCAAGTCCAGATCGATTTTCAAAACTGAATTTTACTAAACATTTGAAAGACAACATAAACTATTGGAAATAATAAAGAATTTTCTGAATACAGACTGAAGCATTTTATTTTTTACTTTCTTGAATTTTTTATTCACATCTTCTTGTACAAAATTAATAAAATGGAAATGTTTTTACATAACTGTACATGTACAATCTATAAGTGATTGCTTACCATCTCAAAGAAATAAGGGAGAAAGGAATTTAAAACTCAAAACAAACAAAAAAAGTTAAATATTTTGCTTTTATTATGTAATTGGGGAAAAATAAAATATTCTATTAAAAATAGCTAAAGTAGTACTACCAACTTCCTTCCGTGACACAAATATAGTTCTGATTCCTAAACCAGGGAGACCAAAAACAGAGAAAGGCAACTAGAGACCAATTTCCATGATGAATATTGATGCAAAAAATTTATCTTTTTATTTTTTTCAATTACATGCAAAGACAGTTTTCAACATTCATTTTTCAAAAGATTTTGAGTTCCACATTTTTGTCTCTCCCGCCAAGATAGCAAGCAATCTGATATAGGTTATACATGTGCAATCATGTTAAACATATTTCCACATTGGTCATACTGTGAAAAAAAGCAACAGAACAAAAAGGGAAAACTACCAACAGTAGCAACAAAGAAATGAAAATAGTATGCTTCTGATCTACATTCAGACTCCATAATTCCTTCTCTGGATGTCCATAGCATTGTCCTTCATGAGCTTTAGCTTGTCTTGGATCACTATATTGCTATCATAGCTGATCATCACACAACGCTATTTCGATGTACAATGTTCTCCTGTTTCTGCTCACTTCACTCAGCAACAGTTCATGTAAGTCTTTTCAGGTTTCTCTGAAATCTGCCTGTTTATTTCTTATAGTATAATCACATTCTATTACATTTGAATACCACAATTTGTTTAATTATTCCCCTGAAGGAATTCAATGAATTACTATTTTTTTTGCCACCATAAAAAGAGCCACTATAAATTTTTGTACATCTAAGTCCTTTTCTCTTTTTAAAAATCTCTTTGAGATTCAGACCTAGTAGTGATATGCACAATTTGATTGTCCTTTGGGCATGCTTCCAAATTGCAACCCAGGATGGTTGGATCAGTTCACAATTCCACCAACAGGGCATTAGTGTTCCAGTTTTCTGACATATTCTCCAATATTTTTCATTTCCTCTTTTGTCATATTTAGCCAGTCTAATTGATGTGAAATGGTACCTCCAACTTGTTTTAATTTCTCTTGGTGATTTAGAGCACTTTTCATAAGACTATACTATGACTTTAATTTCTTCATCTGAAAATTGTTCATATTCTTTTGACTATCAATTGGGGAATAACTTGTATTTTTATAAATTTGACTCAGTTCTCTATATATTTAAGGCCTCAGACTACATCAGAAATACCTGCTGTAGGGGCAGCTAGGTGATGCAGTGGATAGAACACCAGCCCTGAAATCAGGAGGATTCCAGTTCAAATCTGACCTCAGATACTTAACACCTCCCAGCTGTGTGACCTTGGGTAAATCACTTAACCCCAATTGCCTCAGCAAAAAATAAATAAAATAAAATAAACCATATCTGCTACAAAAATTATTTCCCAGTACTTTCTGCTTTACTTCTAATTGTGATTGTATTAGTTTTGCACAAAAACCTTTTAACATAATATAATCAAAATTTTCATTAAATGTTTGGTAGAATTAACTTATAAAGCCCTCTAGCTCTGGAGATTTTTTTTGTCTTAGGGAGTTTATTGATGGCTTGTTTAATTTCTTTTTACTAAAATGGGATTATTTAAGCATTTTATTTCTTCTTCAATTAATCTGGGCAATTTATATTTTTGTAAATATTCATCCAATTCACCAAGATTGTCAAATTTGTTGCCACAAACTTCCGTAAAATAGCTTGGTGGTAAACTCACCTTTTCATTTTTGATACTAGTAATTTGGTTTTCTATTTTCTTTTTTCAAAAAACCAAAGGTTTATCTATTTTACTGTGTTTTCTTCACACATAAAACCAGCTTCTAGTGTTATTTATTAGTTCTCAGTATTTTTAACTTGGCTTTTAACTGGGGATTTTTAATTTGTTCTTTTTTCTAGCTTTTTTAGTTGTATTCCCAATTCACTAATCTGCTCTTTATTTTATTGATGTGAGCATTTAGAGATATAAAATTTCTATTAAGTACTGCTTTGGCTGCATTCTATAAATTTTGGTATGGTGACTCATTATTGTCATCCTCTGATGAAATTATTGTTTCTATAATCTGTTGCTTGACCCACTTATTGTTCTTATATTTTATTAAAATTTTCCTTTGTTTCCCCATCTGTCCATCCCTCCTCCCTTATTTCTTTACAGATTTTGAAAGGTGCTATATCCTTCATTGGTATATATGTAGTTGCCTATTTAATTCATTCTCAATGTGAGCAGGTTTTCAAAATTATGAGTCCTCCTCCCCCTTTTAATGTCTATGACTATTTTTCCTCTGTATCTCATTAACATTATTATTTTCATCTCTGCCCCAAATCTTTCTTTTGACCTATCCTATTATGGATGTCAATTTTAAACATATGGTATACATTTCCCAAGTTAAAACAACAGCAACAATTTGTCCATTGTTGAGTTCCTCAAAATTAATCTTTGACACTGGTTCTTTTTCTTTTCTTTTTTTTTTATTAAAACTTTTTTATTTGCAAAACATATGTATGGGTAATTCTTCAACATTAACCCTTACAAAGCTTTGTTACAAATCCCCCCCCCCGCCCTTCCCACCCCTCCCCTAGATGGCAGGATATCCACTACATGTTAATTATGTTAAAATGCTTGACAAATCGAATATATGTATACATATTTCCACACTTATCATTTTTTGTGCAAGAAAAATCGTATCTACAAAAAAGAAAAATCAGAAAAAGGAAACACAATGCAAGCAAACATCAATAGAGAGCATGAAAGTGTTATGTTGTGGTCCACATTTCACATCCCTCTCTCTGGGTGTATATGGCTTTCTTCACTGAACAACTGGAACTGGTTTGAAACATTTCATTGTTGAAGAGAGCCATTGACACTGGTTCTTAAAGGTTAAATTTTTTGTTAAGTTTGGATTTGGCTGATAGAAAGTCCTGAAAAACTGCAAGTTCAATCACCGAATGTCCATTTTTTTCTCATTCAATATTATTGATAATTTTGCTGGATAATATTTTTGCCTGCTGGCTAGTTCTTTTGATTGTTATTAGATATGATTCCAGTACCTGTGGTCTTTTATTGTGGTTGCTGTTAAGTCCTGTACAATTCTAATTGTTCTGGAGAGCAATTTGGAACTATGTTCCTGCTGAGGTTCCAGATATACCTAACTAGCCCCAGGTTTCCCACTTGATGTTTAGCAGTTAGCCTGGAGCTATTTGCACTACACATGGCCCTGATCTGGGATTAAGCTCTTACTGCATGGTACCAGGAGGACACCTGTTCTATCCCAAATTTACCTGATTTTTTTTACCAGT
>JAJPUD010007264.1:16944-89648 GCA_023553655.1 Myrmecobius fasciatus
AGGCAATTGGGGTTAAGTGGCTTGCCCAGGGTCACACAGCTAGGGAATGTTAAATGTCTGAGACCAGATTTGAACTCAGGTCCTCCTGACTTCAGGGCTGGTGCTCTAACCACTGAGCCACCTAGCTGCCCCTACCAGTCTATGTTTAACCTGAGGCATAAATTTCTTCTGTTTGTGGAGGAAATCTGAAATTCTGAAATTTACCAACTACTCCACCATCTTCCCAGAATCTTCCAACTCATTGATTAAAATTAGATTATTTAATTTTCAATTAATTTTTGGTACTTCAATATATGTAATTTTTATTGCATCATGATCTACAAAGAATACATTTACTATTTCTGCTTTTCTGCATTTAATTGTGAGGTCTTTATGCCCTAATATGTGGTCAATTTTTGTGTAAGTCCCATGTATTGCTGAGAAAAGGATATATTCTAATCCAGAGGTCTATGGTATCTAACTTTTCTAAAATTATATTTGCCTTTTTAACTTCTTGTTTATTTTGTGGTTAAATTTATCTAGTTCTGAGAGAGGCTGAGATTTCGCACAAGTATAGTTTTACTATCTATTTCCTCCTAATTTGGAGGCTATGTCCATCTATGTTTAGTATTGATTTTATTTCATTAGCTGTGATACTTTTTAGCAAGATATAATTTTCCTTCTTGTCTTTTAATTAGATCTATTGTTTGTTTGTTTATTTTTGCTTTGTCAAGATTAAGATTCCTACCCTTGCTTTTTTTTTTTACATCAGTTGAAGTAAAAGTATATTCTGCTCCAGTCTTTTATCTTTACTATGTGACTCTCTCTACTTCACATGTATTTCTTGCAAAAAGTATATTGTAGGATTTCTGCCTTTCTGCTTTTGATTGTGAGGTTTTTCTGCCTCGTACATTGCTTTTTATCCCCATTCAATTTTCTCCACTTATCTATCATACATAACTTTTGTAAAATTCTGTTTACCTCCTTTTTGTTTGTTTTGAAGTTACTTTATTTAAATCTAATATTATCTAATCTTCTGAGAGAGAGTGGGAAAGCCCACTGGTATAATTTTGCTGTTTACTTCTTTCAACTCACTTAACTTCTCTAAGAATTCAGATGCTATACCACTTGGGGCATATATGTTTAATATTTATATTACTTCATTATCTATGGTATTCTTTAGCAAGATGTAATTTCTTTCCTTATCTTTTGTAATTCGATCTACTTTTATTTTTGACTAATTTGAAATTAGGATCACTACCCCTGCCTTTTTTTTTAAACTTCAGTTGAAACTTCTGCTCCATCCTTTTATCTTTACTCTGAATGGATCTGTTTCAAATGTGTTTCTTGTAAACAACATACTGTAGAGTTCTAGCTTTTAATTCAATCTGCTATCCATTTCCATTTTGTGGGAGAATTCATCCCATTTACATTCATAATTATATTTACTAACTTTGTATTTCTCTCCATCCTATTTTTCCCAAATTATATTTTTCTCTCTTTTACATTCTCAGCAAAATTTTGCTTCTGATCCCTGCCTCCCTCTTATCAGCCTCCCCTTTTCTTTTCCCTTTCCTTTCTACTTCTGCATTCCTTCTATCAGCTTCCTCCTTTTCTTTCCCCCTTTCCCTCCTACTTTTCTACAGGATGAGACAAATTTCTATACCAAACTAAAAATGTATGTTATTCCCTCTTTGAGCCAAATCCTTATTGCTTCTCCCTTCTTTCCCTTTACTGTAATAGGGCTTTTGTGCCTCTTCATGTGATGTAATTTATCCCATTTTACCTCCTCTTTCCTCTTCTCCAAAAGCAATCCTATTTTCCACCCCTTACATTATTTATTATATCATCAAATTAAAAAGTCAATTATACTCATACTCTGTCTACATAAACCCTTTCTAATTGCCCTGACAAAGATAAAAGTTCTCAAAAGTTACAAGTATCATCTTCCCTGCAAAGATATAAACCGTTTAACCTTTAAATTATGTATTTTTTTTCCTGTTTATCTTTTTATGCTTCTCCAATCTTGCATTTGAAGATCAAATTTTCTGTTCAGCTCTGGTCTTTTCATCAGAGATGATTGAAAATCACCTATTTCATCGAATATCCATCTTTTCCACTGAAAGATAATGCTTAGCTTTGCTGGATAGTTGATTCTTGCTTGTAGTCCAAGCTCTTTTGTTTTTTGAAATATCATATTCCAGGCCCTCTGATCCTTAAATTTACAAACTGCTAGATCCTGGGTAATCCTGATTGTTGGCTCCTTGATATTTGAATTGTTTCTTTCTGGCTGCTTTGCAGTATTTTCTCCTTTAGCTAATGATTCTGAAATTTGGTTACAACAATATTACTTAAAGAGTTTTTATTCTGGGATTTCTTTTGGAAGATGATCAGTAGAATCTTTCAATGAGTATTTTACCTCTGGTACAGGGATATCTGTGCAGTTTTCCTTTGATAATTTCTTGAAATATACTACTCAGGCTCTTTTTCATGGCTTTCAGGTAAACTTAATTCTTAAGTTATTTCTCCCAGATGCATTTTCCAGGTCATTTGTTTTTCCAGTAAGATATTTTACATTTTTTTTTCTATTTTCTTCATCTTTTGATTTTGAGTCTTGATTTCTCACAGTATGATTAACTTCCACTTGCTCAATTCTAATTTTTAAGGAATTATTTTCTTCAGTTACCTTTATACCTCCTTTTTCATTTGGCTAAGACTACTTTTTAAGGTGTTTTCTTCAGTAGATTTTTTTGCCCAATTCTATTTTTCTAAGCTCTTAGCTTTTTTCATGATTCTCTTTCATAACTTTCTTTTCTTTTCCAAATTTTTCTTCTACCTCTATTTTTCAGTTGGAATTTTGGCTGGAGAGAGCTTGACTTAAACCTGAGGTATATGGTCAATGGCTTCAGCATCAGCCTATCCTTCCAGAAGCATGCCTTTCTCACTAATCAAAGTGGCTCCATCAGCACTGAGTAGTACCATAGCTCTTTGGCCCATAAACAGCCTTCAAGGCATAGCATAAAAGCAAATTTTATCTGCTTTCTTACTGAGTTTCCATCTCTCTAAGCTTTGCTTATACTTTACTTTTTTTTTCCCTCCCTGAGGCAATTGGGGTTAAGTGACTTGCCCATGGTCACATAGCTAAGAAGTGTTAAGTGTCTAAGGTCAAATTTGAACTCAGGTCCTCCTGACTTCAGGGCTGGTACTCCATCCACTAGGTCATCTAGCTGCACCCTACACTTTACTTTTGATTGAGTTAAATGCTGTTTTCTTAGAAAAGGAACTATTCCAGTGGTAAGCCTTGTGCAAAGACTAAACAAGTTGCAATATATTATTGTGACAGAATAACTATTATGCTATAGAGAATGATGGAAGGAGATGGCTTCAGGAAAACCTGGGAAGACTCATATGAACTGAAAAGTGAAAGGTGAAGTGAATAGAACATTGTACACAGTAATGGCAATATTGTAAAGATGATCAACTATGAAAGACTTAACTACTTAGCACCCATTTCAACAATGAAAAGAGAATGGAAAAATAAAGATAAATATGTGAACTACCTTGAAGTTTCTGCTGCAACAAGATGCCTTATTCAAAGGATCATACCTTAATTTTATTTTTATCTTTATTTTTCTTGCTTTTCCCAACCCACAACAAATTCATGTGTCAATAAGCTTTGTATGATTTCATATGTATAATAAATATAGTATTTCTTGCCTTCTCAATGGGTAAGGGAGGAGGGAAAGGGAGGGAAAATATTTGGAAGTAAAATACATACATTTTTTAAATCTTAGTTTAAAAAGCCCTTGCATAACCTGCCTTCTCGCAATCTTCTTAAATTTCACACTGTACACAAATTGTAGAATTCGGTGATCTGTATCTCTTGACTATTCCTCAAACAAGACCTTCCATCTCTTTCCTCTGGGCATTTTTCCCTGTTTGCTCCCCTGGTCTGAAATATTCTCCTTCCTCATTTCTACCTCCTGTCTTTCCTGGCTTCCTTTAAAGTCCTCTTCCATAAGAAGCCTTTCCTAATTACTCTTACTACTAATGGCTTCCCTCTATTGATGATTTGCTATTTAACACACATATATACCCTGTTAATACATAGTTTGTTTCTTCCATTAGACTGTGAGCCACTTGAGAACAAAGATTATCAAAGACTATTTTTGATAATCTTTGAACCCCCAGCACTTAGCACAGTGCCTAGCATTCAGTAGGCAGTTAATGTTTATAGACTGCCCATATGCTAAATGACTAAAATGACATATACTGAGTTATAGTGAATTAGGGACAGAGATGGTCCTAAACCACATCAGTACATCCAGGTAAACAAAAAGATAAACAGAACTCAGAGGTGACTTACTTGAATTGGCTGCTGCTGCCAGTGCTGCGACCATGCGGGGATTGGGCACATGGGCAATTCTCCTCTTCTCCTCAGGCAGAGACACAGAATGCTTCTGGGCTGCCAGTCTTCCTGCCAGAATGTCTGAGGCCTGTTTCTGGGCAAGCTGGGTTCGTCGGTAGCAGGCTTCCTGAGCAGTGGGTGGGCGATAGGGCCGAATGACTGGCTTGCTTGGGACTTCAGCCTGTTGGATCAGACAACATTAAGTCAAGAATCCTATTGTTCCAGAGTGTGACGGTCTCTTGTCCAGCTGTACCAAATCCATGACAGGCAATCTATAGCAGTCTAGAAGCCAGTTGACCATATAATGGCTAAATCATGGAGGAGGTAGTAGAAATGCCCCATTTCCAGGGAATGAGAAATTGGGGCCTACCAAACAAAAACAAGCTGGAGGATGGTTCAAGTTTATGAGGCAAAAAGAGAAAGCAGCTAAATTCAAAGTTGCTTTTGACTTTTTATTTTTAATCCCAATTTTTAAAAAATGTTGGTTTTGTTCAAGTTTTAGGGGGCTCTGATGAAAAAGAGTTAAAACAGAAAGAGTATCAAGCAACAGTTTAAGTCCCAAAAGAAAATAAACTCCAACTACTCCCTACAAAGTAGCTTATTTATGGGCTAGGTCCAAGCAGCAGATTGACAACTTTAAAAATAGGGAAGGGACTTGAAAGTCCTTATTTACACCTTAACAAATCTACTTTAAATCTAGTAATAATACTCAAGAACCAGTAATTTCACAAGTCTGATGATGTATAGAGCTACCCTGGAACTGGATTTGAATGAAAGCTTCACAAAGTCATTAACCTTGCTCTTTCCTCCAGTTGCAAGACAAATGATGATGGCAAATGATGCACTGGGTGACCTGGGCCTTTCTAAATTAGTCTTTCCTAGATAGGCAAAATTTACTCTTAGGCTGTCGAGTAGGAAGGGATACTAGAGTCCTTCTAGATCAACTTCCTCCTTTTACAAAGATGAGGAAACTGAGGCCCAGAAAGGAAAAGTGATTTGCTAAAGATCATACAGGGGTAATAGGTCCAGGATTTGAACCCAATTCCTCTGACTCAAAATTCAACCCTCTTTTCTTATTCCTACAATTAAGGAAACTGAAGCACAGAAAAGTGATTTGCCCTAATTCAAAGAGCTGGTAAGGGACTAAAGTAAAGATTTTCTTTAGTCCATATATAAAATTCTTTCTATTTCATCAAGATGTCACTCATGACTGAAAGTCTTTGAGAGTAAGAACTTATTAGTCAGTAGTTAGCAGGCACTTAGCATATATCCTTGCCCAGTGAGGGATTAAGTGATTGATTAAATTTAGAAGTGATGAGTTCTGACCTAAGGAAAACAAGAGATAAGCAGGGAAATAAGAAAAAGAATATAATGACACAGTACTCTTGAAATACAATTTCCTCCTAACTGCTAGTTAGCTATGCTAATGACATGGGAGTAGAGAGAAAAATGGCCTAAATTTAAAGCCAAAAGACCTGGCTCTAAATCCCAGCTCTGCTACTTCTCAGAATTTCAGTTCCTTTTATTTGGTGCTTAACCCAGTGCCCAGCACACAGCACCCTCTTAATATATGCTTGCTGATTAATATAAAAAAAAGGAGCCAAACTAGATGAGTAAGCCCATTCTCAATGTAGACACAAGTTAGACTAAGAAGCCTTCAACCTCTTGAGATTCTGACGCATACGTAGCACAAGTATTACTATAAATGAAGAAATAGAATAAATGATTTAGCTGACATGCTCAGCCATTGCATTATGCTGCCTTCTCTCTGGAAAACTGTTACCAGACAGTAGAATTTCTAAAGGAATATCTTTCCACACCCTTTCATGGCTGTGTACTTACTTTCCTTCCTTCCTCTGACCCCCAGTGCTGACATGCCTAATTTGGGATAAAGGATCCTTACATTTCCTTGCTTGGAGAGATGGGAAATCCTCCTCTTTTGGCCTGGAAACAATGTAGTCAAACTGTCCTCTGACTTTCCCTCAATCTTCTCTTCTTTGGATGGCTGGAACACAAAAAGAGTCAAGTTTCCTAGGAGAACACAATTTTAGTTATCACAGGATAAAACTGAAAAAACCTTAGAACTAATATCAGAGCTGGAAAGGGTCATATAACATAGGACACAGACTGTCAGTATTACAAATAACTTTAAAAAACAGAATGATGGAGCTACATGGGCCCTCAGAATACTGAAAGTCTGAAATGGAATGTGTCTTAAAGAGAGATCACTGAATCGAACATCTTCGTTTTCATATAGGAGGAAAATAGAAGTCACTAGAAAGCTGCAATTAGGACTTGGGACTTCTGAGACCCCTTTTACTACCTTATGAGGTAAGGTTACCACCCTTTTCTTTTATGGGATCTCAAAATGAAACAGAGATAGAAATGTTCATCTGTTTGCTATCCAATGCTACTGTGTATATTTTTCCTCCTCTTTCTTTCCAAATTCCTCTTTTTTCTAAATTTTTAGTAACAGCTTTTCATCTTCAAAATACATGCAAAGATAGTTTTCAACATTCACCCTTCAAAACCTTGTGCTCCAAATTGTTTCCCTCCTTTCCCTCCATCCCCTCCCCTAGAGAGCAAGTAATCCAATATAGGTTACACATGTGCAGTTCTTCTATACATATTTCCACATTTATCATGCTGCACACACAAAAAAAATAAGATCAAAAAGGGAAAAAAATAAGAAAGAAAACAAAATGGAAGCAAACAACAACAAAAAAGATAAAACTATTATGCTGTGATCTACACTCAGTTCCCACCGTCTCTCTCTAGATGCAAATGGCTCTTTCCATCATAAGACCATTGGAACTGGCCTAAATCACCATTGTTTAAAAGACCCTTGTCCATCATAATTAATCATCGTATAATCTTGTTGCTATGTACAATATTCTCTTGGTTCTACTTACTTCATTCAAAAAAAAAAATCAATTCATCTGAGTCTCTCCAGACATTTGTGAAATCATCCTGGTAATCGTTTCTTATATAACAATAATATTCCATAACATTCATATACCATAATTTATTTAGCTATTCTACAACTGATGGACATCCACTCAAGTTTCCAGTTTCTTGCCATTACAAAAAGAGCTACTACAAACATTTTTGCACATGTGGGTCTTTTCCCTTTTTATGATCTCTTTGGGATACAGGCCCAGAAGAGACACTGCTGAATCAAAGGGTATGGACAATTTGATAGCCTTCTGCGCAGTTTCATATTGCTCTCCAGAATGCTTGGATCAGTTTACAACTTTACCAACAATGTATAGTGTGCCAGTTTTTCCACATTTCCTTCAAGATGTATCATTATTTTTTCCTGTCATCTAAGCCAATCTGAAGGATATGGTACCTCAGAATTATCTTAATTTGTGTTTCTCTAATCAATAGTGATTTAGAGCATTTTTTCATATGACTAGAAATGGCTTTAATTTCTTCTTCTAAAAATTGTCTGTTAATATCCTTTGACCATTTTATCAATTGGAGAAAAGCTTATATTCTTTTGAATTTGAGTCAATTCTCTATATATTTTAGAAATGAGGCCTTTATCAGAACCCTTTGATGTAAAATTTTTTACCCAGTTTTCTGCTTCCCTTCTAATCTTGACCCAACTCCTCTTTCAAAAAAATGCACATTTAAAAAATGAAACACATTTAATAAAGAGAAAATAAAAACATTAAATTGTATGCCAGGCTAAAGCTGGGGATACAGATACCAAGGAAATAATCCCTGATCTCAAGCAGTTTACATTCTAATAGGTGGAAACAACAAATATGGGAGAGTCATGGCTTAGGAACAAGAGCATGTATATAGGGCAGTCATCCAACAAGCCTTAGAAGGCAGTGGTGCCAGATCACAGAATATATAGAGGAGAATAAAGGGAAATAAGGCTAGAAAGATAGGAAGAGGCTAGGTCATTATGGGTCTTAAAAGTCAGAGGTTTTCATATATGATTCTGGAGGCAACAGAGAACCACAAGAATTTATAGAGTAGGGGACAGTAACATGGTTGGAGATTTGCACTTCAGTGGTTGAACAAAGAGCAGACTGAAGTGAGGAAAGATTTGAGACAGAAAGGCCACCAAGCAGGTTAATGGAGTAATCTAAGGCCTCATCAGGGTGGTGGCAATGTCAGATGAGAAAAGGGGCATTTTTGCTATTTCTTCCTGTAACTGGCTTAAAATCTTCTCTAGGAATTTGGCTGCTCTACCACTTAGTGCATACACATTTAGTATAGTTACTACTTCATTATTTAAGGTACTTTTTAATCCAGATGTACTTTCCCTCCTTTTCTCTTTTAATAAGATCTATTTGTTAATATCTATCAAGTATTTTAGCATAATTAGCATATATTAGACTTCCTGCCATCTAGGGGAGGGGGTGGGGGAAAGGAGGGAAAAATTTGTAACAGAAAGCTTTGCAAGGGTCAATGCTGAAAAATTACTCATGCTTATGTTTTGCGAATAAAAAACTTTAATAAAAAAAAATAAAATTAAAAAAATATATATCTATTTGTACTTTTGCTTTACCTGAGAACAGGTTTGCTACCTGTTTTTTACTTCAGCTGAAGCATGATAAATTCTGTTCAGCCTTTTATCTTTCCTCTGTATGTGTCTCTCTGTGCCAAGTTTGTTTCTTGTAAACAACATATTGTAGGATTCTGTTTTTTAATCCATTCTATTTGCTTCCATTTCATGGGAGAGTTCAACCCATTCACATTAACAGTTATGATTACCAGCTCTATTTCCCTCCATCCTATTTTCTCCCCTGTATATACTTTTATTCTTTTTCCATCCTGTCCTTAGTTATATATATATATATATATATATATATATATATTTTTAACCCACCCACCCACTACCCACCTATCACCTCTCCCTGCTTCTCTTACTATGTAGGGCTGGAAAAACAGAGCTGAGAATCATTTAAATAAATAGATGCTGATATCTCCAAGGTGAAAATAATTTAGAAGAAAAAGAGAAGGGCCATGATGAAATAATACAGAGGGATAGGAAAAGAGGACATGCCTGAGGTAGAGAAAATTTGAGTGGGAGGAAGGAGAAAAATGAAAGAGAAGACTGGGTAGAAACACTTGCACAACACAGGCTTACCTCTCTTGCTCCTAGAAGACATTACTGGCTTTCTCCATCACCCCCCCCACACACACACACAGAGGTTCAAATCTGACCTTTCACAGGGAGACATTCCTGGTCTCCCCACTGAAATACCAGTGCCATTCTAACAATCAGTCCACACATGCATTTATTAATTGATCAGTGCCAAGAACTGGAGATGCCAAAAAAAAAAAAAAAAAAGCACCCCACTACCTCTGCCCTTAAGAAGTATATGTTATTAATAGAGGAAACAACATGTAAATAGTTACCTACAAACAAGGTGTGTATATATGTATATAATAAATATGTATACATACATAAAGAGAAGGGAGGATAATTCCATTAACTCTGGTTTTGGATAAACAAAGGAAATACAGGGCAAAAGGGAAATATCCCATATGGATATCATTTATATATTGTCTTCCCCCTTTAGAAAGTGAGCTCCTTAGGTGGAAAAGAATGTCTCCCTTTGTTTTTGCTCAATAGTATTTATTTTTCCAAATACATGTAATATTAGTTCTCAACATTCATTTAAGACTTTGTATTCCAAATTTTTCTCCCTCTTTCCCTTAGCTTCCCCCTCCCCAAGATAGCAACCATCTGATATTGGTTAAATATATTCTGCCTTTCTTTGTATACTGAGCCCTTGGTACAGGGCCTAGCACTTAATAAATATTTTTTTGATTAAATTACTGACCAGAGTAGACAAATATAAATAGAACTAGGAAACCAAAGAAATTGGTCAGAGGGAAAAGAACTCAGTTGCAGAGAAGAAAAAGTTACCTACCTTTCAAGGTGTAACCAGGTAAGGTGGTACAAGAGAAAAGATTATTAAAAAAAAAAAAAAAAAAAAAAGAGCTAAACAGGTGGGAAGGCTCTAGAAAGAAGATGCTAACCGGACCAAAGTTCTCCAAGAAAGTCAGCCACAGGAACTTCAACAAAAACAATTAAAGACTAGGATCCTGCTTTAAGTCCTATCCAGGTAGCTAGGGGCACAGAGGAATTAGAAAAAAAGAGTTGAAGGGGCAGCTAGGTGGCTCAGTAGATAGAGCACCAGCCCTGAAGTCAGGAGGACCTGAGTTTAAATCTGGGCTCAGACACTTAACACGTCCTAGCTGTGTGACCCTGGGCCAGTCACTTAACCCCAACTCCCCAACTGCCTCAGCAAAAAAAAAAAAAAAAAAAAAAGAGTTGAAATATGCCTTCAGATAATAATTATGTGAATCTGGACATATCACTTCACCTCTACCTGCTTCCATTTCCTCAACTGTAAGATGAGGATCATAATAGGGCACAGATGGGGATCATAACAACACCTGCCTCACAAGGTTGTTGTGAGGATCAAATATTGTGAGATGTTTGTAAAGCATCTAGTTCAGAGCTTGGCATACAACAAGCATTACATAAATGCTTATTCTCTTCTCTATCCCTTCCCTACTACCAGCTAGGAAAAAGTTATAGAAAAAGAAGAAATAAGCCACATAAGAAAGAGACTTATAAAGGTGATTTGAAGAGATTGGTGGGAGAAAAAAAACAGAGAGAATTTGGAGAGGAGAAATTCGGGAGAATGTGGGAATAAGATAAAGGACACCAATATAAGCTGAAATTTCAATTCAAAGGAAAAAAATTACTAGAAAATAACTCACTAGAAGAATTCAAGGAAAAAAGAAAAGAAAGTAAAGCAAGACAAAGTAAGTAATAAAAAGTAAATGGAACAAGTTGAAGGTTAACAATCTAGTATTTAATTGATCAATGTGATAAATTATTCTTGACAATTAAAAAAATATATTTAATCTACAAAATTTTAACTCAATAACTAAACATGACCCCAGAGAACCATCAAATTAGACTGTACCCATTCCTCCACACAAAGTACAGAATAAGACATTTTTTGGAAATAGCTAATGCAAGAACTGACTGATTTTGCTTAACTACCCATATTTGTTACAAAATTTTTGTTAGCATGTGATAGTGATAATACAACAAGCAGTTAGGTGGCACAGTAGATAATAATTCAGGGTCTAGAATCAAGAAGACAACTTTCTGAGTTCAAATCTAGCCTCAAACACTTACTATGTGGACCTGGACAAGTTACTTAATCCAGCTTACTTCAATTTTCCTATCTGCCTATCTGTAAAATGAGTTGAACTTTGAGGTAACTCTTTCTTCCTTTCAGGTTGGCTCAGGAAAAAGATGATAAATATTAAAGGAGGTGTGAAAAAACTGGGATACTAAATCATTGTTGGTGGAGTTATGAACTAATCCAACCATTCTGGAAAGCAATTTGGAACTAGGCCCAAACTGTGCATACCCTTTGATCTAGCAATGTTTCTACTGGGTCTGTATCCCAAAGAGATCATGAAAAAAAGAGAAAGGGACCCACATGTGCAAAAATGTTTATAGCAGCCCTTTTTATAGTGGCAAAAAACTGAAACTGAGTGGATGTCCATTAGATGGAAAATGGCTGAATAAATTATGGTATTGAATGTTATGGAATATTATTGTGCTGTAAGAAATGAGTAGAAATGATGAGTCTTGCATAAAATGATGGCTAAGTGAAGTGAGTAGAACCAAGAGAGCATGGTACACAACAACAATAAGATTATGTGATGATCAATTCTAATGAATGTGGCTCTTTTCAACAATGAGGTGATTCAGGCCAATTCCAATAGACTTGTGATGGAGAGAGCCATCTATATCCAGAAAGAGGAATGTGGGAACTGAATGTAAATCACAACATAGTATTTTCGCCTTTTTTTATTGTTTGGCTTTTTTCCTTCTCATTTTTTTGTTCTGATTTTTCTTGTACAGCATGATAAATGTGGAAACATGTAATTGCGTATGTTTAACATATATTAGATGGCTTGCTCTCTAGGGGAGGTGGTGGAGGAAGGGACAAATATTTGAAACATAAGCTTTTGCAAGGGTGAATGTTGAAAACTATCTTTGTATTTATTTTGAAAATAAAAAGGTATTATTTTAAAAAAATGAGTTGAAGAAGGAAATAGCAAACCACTTCAGTATCTATACCTAGAAAACCCCAAATGGGTCATAAAGAATTTGTATGTGTGTGTGTGTTATAAGTGCTGAGGAGAGAGGGAGAGAAACAGAGGTACAATATCATTCATCGTAGATAAAGAGCCGGTATTGAAGCCAAGAAGTGCTGTGGTTTCAAATCCTGCCTCTCACATTGTCTATAAACTTCAAGGAAGTCGGCCTCTCAGCGCTTAGGCAACTCTAAAAGTATAAATTGCAAGGAAGGTAAAGGCCTGCATTGGTAGTTTTCTCATCCTTAAGTTCCCTATATCAATAAAAATCACAGGCCTTGACAGGTATTGCTATCCTCATTTTTAGAAATAAATTGAGGCTAAGATGTCACACAGCTAGAAAAGGTCTAAGCCATCTCTGAACAAGTTCAGTACTCTTATCTATTACATTACCATAGAATGTCAGAGGTTGAGGGCCCTTAAAACATACAGTAGGATATTAGAGCTGGGAGGAATCTTAAAACCCAGGATGGTAGAACTGGGATGATAAATTAAATGAAATTAATGTGTCAAGTCTTAGAAGTTAAACATGTCAAGAAATGGGAAAAATGTAGAGAAGAAAAGAATGCACACAATGTCAAAGGACATTACATATGTTAAACTTTGAAAATGTGGGAAAAAAATATATATAGCCTGTGCAACCTAGGACTAATTCTAGTCTAATTTCCAACCTTTCAAGTCCTCCTGGAGGACTTTGGCAATATGCTGCTTCTTGCATTGTGCTACTGCTGCCTCTTTAATTGTGAAGGTCACAACTGCCTAAATTTCCCAATGTGAATAAACTAAGGGAAGTCGATCAGAATGAGAAGCCTGTGATACTGGGATTTCTGTTTCTTTTTATTTTAAATGCATATTTAAAAAAAAAAAAACCTCATTAGCTTCTTTAACATCATTCTCATTCCCTCTCAGTACCAACTTCCTTCGAGAAATTACATTGGAATTCCCCAGAGACACAAATATGACAGGCACAGTTGTTCAATGGGCAACTGTGATACAAAGCAAAGGACACCTGTGTACCTCTGGCCTATAATATCCTACAGTGAAGCTGTCCCTGGAGTTGTGGGACTTTACCCACCAGCACTACTACTACTAGAGAAATTAAATTAAAATGATCACAAGTGATAATGAAATAGAAAAGAAGTCAGGAGACTTTCCTGATATCTAGGAGGTTAGAGGTTAGAGGGATCTACATCTGACTTTCTTCAAAACTGCCTAGTGAAAGAATAGTGAAAGTGTTATTCACATTTTATAAATGAGAAAACAGGCCCAGAGAACTTAAATGACTTGCTCAATCACACAACTCTTTTAAGTATCAAGAATTCAAACCTGTCTTTTTTTTTTAATCTTTTTTTTTAATCTTTTTATTTGCAATACATATGTATGGGTAATTCTTCAAAGCTTACTGTTACAAATTTCCCCCCCCAGTCCCCACCCCTCCCTTAGATGGCAGGAAGTCCACTACATGTTAATTATGTTAAAATATTTGACAAATAGAATATATGTATATATATTTCCACACTATCTTGCTGTGCAAGAAAAATCGTATCTACAAGAAAAAAAAAATCAAAGCAAGGAAACAATGCAAGCAAACATCAATAGAGAGCATGAAAATGTTATGTTGTGGTCCACATTTCATATCCCTCTCTCTGAGCGTATATGGCTTTCTTCACTGAACAATTGGAACTGGTTTGAAACATTTCATTGTTGAAGAGAACCATACCCGTCAGAATTGATCATTGCATAGTCTTGCTGTTGCTAATGATCTCCTGGTTCTGCTCATTTCACTCAGCATCAGTTCATGCAAGTCTCTCCAGGCCTCTCTGAAATCATCCTGTTGGTTGTTTCTTATAGAACAATAATTTTCCATAACATTCATATACCATAGTTTATTTAGCCATTCTCCAATTGACGGGCATCCATTCAGTTTCCAGTTTCTAGCCACTACAAAAAGCTGCAAACATTCTTGCACATGTGGGTCCCTTTCCTTCCTTTATGATTTCGTTGGGATATAAGCCCAATAGAAATGCTGCTGGGTCAAAGGATACGCACAGTTGGATAACTTTTTGAGCATAGCTCTAGATTGCTCTCCAGAATGGCTGGATCTGTTCACAATTCACCAACAATGTATCAGTGACCCAGCTTTCCCACATCCCCTCCAGCATTCATCATTATTTCTTCCTGTCATTTTAGCCTATCTGACAGATGTGTAGTGGTGCCTCAGAGTTGTCTTAATTTGCATTTCTTTGATCAATAGATGAAATTAAAACTATTTCTAGTCATATGAAAAGGTGTTCCAAATCTTTTCATATGACTAGAAATAGTTTTAATTTCATCATCTGAAAATTGTTCATATCCTTTGACCATTATTGATTGGAGAATGGCTTGAATTCTTATAAATATGAGACAATTCTCTATATATTTTAGAAATGAGGTCTTTATCAGAACCCTTAAATGTAAGGATGATTTCCCAATTTATTGCTTCCCTCCTAATCTTGTCTGCATTAGTTTTGTTTGCACAAAAACTTTTTAACTTAATATAGTCAAAATTATCTATCTGGTGTTCAATTAAGAGTTCCAATTCTTCTTTGGACATAAATTTCCATCTCCACAAGTCTGAGAGGTGTCCTATGCTCCTCTAATTTGCTTACAATATCACTCTTTATATCTAGATCATAACCCCATTCAGATCTTATCTTGGTATGTGGTGTTAGGTGTGGGTCAAGCCCTAATTTCTTCCACACTAGTTTCCAATTATCCCAGCAGTTTTTGCCAAATAGTGAGTACTTATCCCGAAAGCTGGGGTCTTTGGGTTTATCAAACACTAAATTGCTATAGTTATTGCCTAGTTTGTCCTGTGATCCTATCCTATGCCACTGATCGACTACTCTATTTTTTAGCCAGTACCAAATGGTTTTGATGACTACAGCTTTATTATATACTTTTAGATCTGGTACAGCAAGGCCACCTTCATCAGCCTTTTTTTTTTTTCATTAATTCCCTTGAAATTCTTCACCTTTTGTTCTTCCAAATGAACTTTGCTACTGTTTTTTCTAGATCTGTAAAATAGTTTCTTGGGAGTTTGATTGGTATGGCACTAAATAAGTAAATTCGTTTGGGTAGTATAGTCATTTTTATTATATTCGCTCGGCCTACTCATGAGCACTTGATCAAACCTATGTCTTTCCTGTTTCTAAGTTTTCAACTCCTTCCACTACACCATGGTGATTACAAGAAAAAATTAAATTTAAAAAAAAAAGAAAAAGAAAAAAAAGCCTAGAGACCTAATCATCAAAAGGCCAGAAAACTACCTCTGATAATTATCAGGTGAATGAACTTAGGAACATCAATTTACTTCTCCAGGCCTATATTTCTCTCTCTGTAAACTGAAATAAGTGAACTAGATGACTTCTATATTCTCTTCCCTTCCCCCCTCCCCACTTTCTATGAGTCTGTTTCCCAGACCCTGGAATACAGCAAGACGAGGCGGATATATAAGGCCCTTAGACCTACTAGTATCAAAATCAAGGCAAAGATCCCTTTCTTTCTCTGAACTTTAGTATTCTTATTCAAAAGATTCAGACCAACTTCTCAAACAGTTTCAAAGAGCAGGACTACTATTCTTTGAGACAGCAAGAGGCCCAATGAATAGCGCTCTAGGCCTATCCTATTCCTGAATTCAGGAAGACCTGAATTCAAATTCGACCTCAGAGTTTTACTAGTCGTGTGACCTCAGGCAAGTCATTTAACTCCTTCTCAATTTCCCCAACTGTAAAATAGCACTTATCTGGATTTACAAGGGAATTCTACCAAACATTTAAGGAACAATTAATTCCAATACTATATAAACTATTTAGAAAAATAGAGGAAAAAGGAGTCCTACCAAATTCCTTTTATGACTCAGATATGGTACTGATATCTAAACTAGGTATAACCAAAACAGAGAAATAAAATTATGGACCAATGTCTCTAATAAATATTGATGCAAAAATCTTAAATAAAATATTAGCAAAGAGAGTACAACAACTTATCACCAGGATAATATAATATGACCAAGTGGGATTTATGTCAGGAATGCAGGGCTGCTCTAATATCAGGAAAATTATCAGCATAATTGATCATATCAACAAAAAAACTAACAGAAATATGATCATATAGATGTAGAAAAAGCATTTGATAAAATAAAACATTCATTGTTATTAAAAACACTAGAGTGCATAGAAATAAATGAGAGTTTTCTTTAAAATGGTAAGTAGCAGCTATCTAAAACTATCAACAAGCATTATATGTAATGGAGATAAACTAGAAGCATTCCCAGTAATATCAGGGATGAGACAAGGTTGCCCATTATCACCACTAATATTCAATATTGGACTAGAAATGTTAGCTTTAGCAAAAAGAGAAGAAAAAGAAATTCAAAGAATTAAAAGTAGGTAATGAGGAAACAAAATTATCACTCTTTGCAGATGATATAATAAACTTAGAAAGTCCTAAAAGATCAACTAAAAACTACTAGAAACAATTAACAATTTAAGCAAAATTTCAGTAAAACCCAGCACCGAGATAGAAAGAGAAATCCAATTTAAAATAACTGTAGATAATATAAAATATTTAGGAATCTACTTGCCAAGACAAAGCCAATAACTATATGAACACAATTACAAAATACTTTTCACACAAATAAAGTTTGTTATAAACAACTGGAACAATATCAAAAGCTCGTGGGTAAGCTGTGTTAATATAAAAAAAAAAAGGCAATTCTACCTAAATTAAACTACTTATTTAGTGCCATACCAATCAATCTATCAAGAAATTACTTTATAGAGCTAGAAAAAATAACAGCAAAATTCAACTGGAAGAACAAAAGATCAAGAATTTCAAGGGAATTAATGGAAAAAAATGCAAAGGAAGGTGACCTAGCTGTAACAGACCTAAAACTATATTATAAAGCAGCAGTCATCAAAATCATTTGGTACTGGTTAAAAAATAGTTAATCAGTGGAGCTCACAATACTCAATGACTATAATAATCTAATGTGATAAACCCAAAGACTCTAGCTTCTGGGATAAAAACTCACTATTTGACAAAAATTGCTGAGAAAACTGGAAAATAGTATGACAGAAACTAGATACTGACCAAGACCTAACACTCTATATACCAAGATATGGTCAAAATGGGTTCATGATTTATACATAAAGGGTGATGCTATAAGCAAATTAAGAAAATGGGAGACAATCTATTCAGATTTGTGGAAAAGGGAGGAAATTAAGCCCAAAAAAGAATTAGAGAACATTAAGAAATATAAAATGAATAATTTAAATTATATTGAATTTGCAAGTTTTTGTACAAACAAAACCCAAAGCAGCCAAGATTACAAGGGAAGCATAAAACTGGGAAACAATTCTTACAGCCAGTTTTCTGATAAAGGCCTCATTTTTAAAATAGAGAACTGACTCAAATTTATAAAAATATAAGCCATTCCCCAATTGATAGTGAAAGGATATGAATAATTTTCAGATGAAGAAATTAAAGCCATTAAGACCATTTCTAGTCATATAAAAAAAATGCTCTAAATCACTACTGATTAGAGAAATGTAAATTAAGATAATTCTGAGGTACCACTATACACCACTCAGATTGGTTAAGGTGACAGGAAAAAATGATAAATGTTGAAGAGGATATAGGAAAACTGGGTTACTAACACATTGTTGGTAGAGTTGTGAACTGATCCAACGATGCTGGAAAACACTTTGCAACTATGCCCAAAGGGCTATCAAGCTGTGTCCAGCAGTGTCTCTACTGGGTCTATATCCCAAAGAGATCATAAAAAAGGGAAAAGGACCCACATGTGCAAAAATGTTTGTGGCAGCCCTTTTTGTAGTGGCAAGAAACTGGAAATTGGATGGATGCCCATCAACTGGAGAAGGGCTGAATAAGTTAATAGTATATGGATGTAATGGAATGTTATTGTTCTGTGAGAAATGATCAGCAGGCTGATTTCAGAAAAGCCTGGAAAGACTTATATGAACTGATTCTAACTAAAAGAAGTGAGCAGAACAAAGAGAACATTGTATACAGCGACAAGATTATGAGATAATTTACTGTGACAGACATGGCTCTTCTGAAAATGGGGTGATTCAAGGCAATTCCAATAGACTTGTGATGCAAAGAGTATTTATCTTTTTTGTTGTTTGTTTTTTTTTCTTTTTGATCTGATTTTTCTTGTCCAGCATGATGAATGTGGAAATATGTTTAGAAGAACTGCACATGTTTAGCCTATATTAGATTACTTGCTATCTAGAGGATAGAGGAAGTGGGGAAGGAGGGAGAAAAATATGGAACACAAGGTTTTGCAAGGGTGAATATTGAAAACTATCTTTACATGTATTTTGAAAATTAAAAAGCTATTATTAAAAAAAATCTCAAACCCCCCCTCAAAAAAATTAATACCTATCTCCCAGATTCATTATGAGAATCAAATGAGATAATATCTGTAAAGTACCTACCACAGTAAATGGCACACAGTAGGCACTTGATAAAAGCTTGTTCCTTTCCCTTCCCACTATGGATTTAATTATCATTTCTATGTAAGTATCATTTTTAATTTCTCTTTCTATGCAGATGATTCCCAAGATTTAAATATCCAATCCTCAACTCTCTCCTTAACTTCACTCTCATACCACAAACTGCCTATTAGGCATCTTTAAAATGACTGTTTGATAGATACTCCAAACTCAACATGTCCAAAACAGAACTCTGCCCCTCGCCCCCTCAAGATTCACCTCTCTTCCAAACTTCCCATTACTGTCACGGACACTACTATGCATGCTTCCAGTCGCCAGTTTTGTAATCTTGGTGTCTTCCTCTACTCTTCACCCTTATTTACTCAACATATCCAGTAAGGTACCAAATCTTATTTCTATTGCCACAACAAATCTTCCCTTTTTGTTTGAATTTACAGACACAATCCTAGTGCAAATCCTTATCACTTCTCACCTGAACCACCATAAAATAGCATCCTAAGTGGCTCCTCAACCTTTCCCCACTTCAATGCAAGCAAAGGTCTTTCCATTTAACCACCCCACCCCCTAATAAACTCCAAAATAATTGGCTAATATGGCAGAAAAGGAAAATGACAAATACTGGAGGGGACATGGGAAAATTGAGACACTGATGTTAGTAGGCATATGAACTGATTCAACCATTCTGGAGAACCATGTGAATTATGTCCAAAAGGTTAAAATACATGCATCCCCTTTGACCCAGCAATACCACCACAATAACACTCTCAAAGAGTCAAAAAAATAAAAAGGAAAAAGATACAAAGACTTATAGAAGCTCTTTTAGTGGCAGCAAAGAATGGGAAATTGAGGGGATCCTCATCAAACTGGGAAACATATGAACAAATTATGGCATATGATTGTAATGGAATACTATTATACTAGAAGGAATGAAAAGCAGCTCAGAAAAACCTGAAAAGATTTACATGAACTTATGAATGAGAAAGTGAAATGAGTAGAAACAGGAGAACATTATACACAGTAACAGCAATACTGCGACACGATCAACTGGGAATGACTTAGTTACTTTCAGGAATACAATGATCTAAGACAATTTTGAAGGACCTATGAAGCCACATGCAGAGAAAGGACTAATGGAATCTGAATGCAGATCAAAGCATACTTTTTCTGCTTTATTTTTCCTGGCTTTATTTTTTATTGGGTTTTTTTTTTGTTGTTGTTTTGTGGGAGATTTGGGGGAGGAAGTGTCCTGTGTTTTCTTTAACAACATGACTAATCTGATAATATGTTTTGTATAACTGCACATTTATACCTATATCAAATTACCTGATTTCTTCAATGAGAGGAGATAAAAGGGAGAAAATCTGGAATTCAGAATTTAAAAATGAATGTTAAAAATTGTTTTACATGTAATTTGGGGGAAATACAATTTTTAAAAATATTTTAAAAAATAAACTCCAGGTTGAAGTCAAAATGGCAAAGAGTAGACAGGGCATTGCCTGAGCTCTTCCTAGCTCCCCTCAAAAATCAATGCTAGATCAAGTATCTGAATGGATTTTGGAGTGTTAGAACCCATAAATATCCAAAGTATAATAATATTCCAGCTTAAGATATCTTGGAAGGACTTCAGGAAAGGTCTGTCTCATTGGGCAAGGGGGAACACAGCCCACCATAGGCACAGCAGAGAGCAGGGAGGCCTGACACCAGGAATCTAGGCGGAGGCTCTTAGCCAAAATACTGTAGTGTTGCTTACTCTATCCTAGTTCGGGAAGTCCAGAGGAGCAACGGATCAGCTGTGAGATCTCTGACGCAGCCAAAGGTGGCAAATTTTTAAGCCTCCAAAGCCCATCATAATAGGTGGGGCTTGGCCAGGCCCACCCAATACAGTGGGAAAACCTGCAGCACAATCAGCCCCAGCCCAGCGCAGTCATTGAGAGGTCCCTGTCCCCTTCCAAAAGAGCTCAGGAAAATATCCCTGTGGCCTAGGAGCAGAGCTCAAATTTTTTAAATGAGCAAAAAAGCAAAAAGATCTCTGAATATAGAAAGCTACTATGAAGATAGGGAAGACCAGAAGACAGCAAAAGCAAAATGTCTTCAAGTGAAGCCTCAAAGGGGGGTATATAAACTGGTCTTCAACTCAAAAGACTCTCTTAGAAGGGTTCAAAAAGGACCTTAATGATTCAGGTCAGTTCCAATAGACTTGTGATGAAAAGAACCATCTATACCCAGAGAGGACTATGGGGACTGAGTGTAGATCACAACATAGTATTTTCACTTTTTGTTGTGGTTTGCTCGCATTTTGTTTTCTTTCTCATTTTTTCTCTTTTTGATCTGATTTTTCTTGTGTAGCAAAATAATTGTGGAAACATGTATAGAAGAATTGCACATGCTTGGCATCTATTAGATTACTTACTATCTAGGGGAGAGAGTGGAGGGAAAGAAGGGAAATCAATTCGGAACATATGGTTTTGCAAGGGTGAATGTTGAAAATTATGTTTTGAAAATAGCTTTTAAAAGAAAATCTTTAAAGGAAGATAGGAGAAAAATGGGAGAAAGAAATGAGGGCTATGCACGAAAAGTATGATAACTTGGGAATAAGAAACAACAGTTTGGAAAAGAAAACACAAAAATTACTGAAGAAAAAAAACAACTCCTTAAAAAATAAATTTGGTGAAATGGAAAAAGAAAACAACTCCTAGAAAAATAGAATTGGTGAAATGGGGGGGGGGGGAGAGAATCTACTAAATAAAACAATTCTTTTAAAAGCACAATTGACCAAATACAAAAGGAGGTTAAAAAGCTAGCTGAAGAAAATAATTCAGTAAAAACTAGAATTGTGCAAATGAAAGTGAATGACTCCATGAGGCATCAAGATTCAGTCAAACAAAACCAAAAATAGAAAAAAAAAATGTAAAATACCTTATAGGAAAAACAAGTGACCTGAAAAATAGATCCAGGAAAAGCAATCTAAGAATTTTTGGACTACCTGATAGCCAGAATGAAATAGCGTGGCAACATCTTTCAAGAAATCACCAAGGAAAACTGCCTTGATATCCTAGAACCCAAAATTAAATAGTCATTGAAAAAATCCACTGATTACCTCCTGAAAAAGACTCCAAAATGAAAATATTGTAATGAATATTGTAATGAAATTTCAGAATTATCAAGTCAAAGAGAAAATACTGCAAGCAGCCAGAAAGGAAAAATTCAAATATCGAGGAGCCACAATCAGGATTACTCAAGGACCTAGCAGCTTCCACTTTAAAGGATCAAAGGGCCTGGAATATGAAATTCCATAATTCAAAGGAACTTAAACAGCAACCAAGAATCAACACCCTACAAAAGTAAGCATTGCCGTTCAGGGGGAAAAATAAGACATTCAATGAAATAAGGGACTTTTACTCATTTTTTGTAATGACTTGAGCTAAACAGAAAACTTGATCTTCAATACAAATCTTAAAAGAAACATAAGAACATAAAAAAGGAAGGGGCAAAACTATGTTTTAAAAGTTAAAATGTTTATATGCTTACACAGGAAAATGATATGAAAACTATCTTGGTCAGAAGAGCCATACTTAGAGGATATAATTTTAATCAACTTTAATGTGATTATATTAAAAAAAAATTAAGGGATAGAAAAGTGATTGTACTTGGAGGAGAGGAAAAGAGAGGTAAAATAGGGTAAATTACATCACATGAAGAGGCAAAAAAAGACCTATTACAGTTGAGGGAAAGAAGAGAAGAGGATGAGCACTGTTTGAACCTTAATCTCATTAGATTTGGTTCAAAGAGGAAATAACATACATACTTGGGTATGAAAATTTGTCTCACCCTATAGGAAAGTAGGGGAGAAAAGGGAAAAGGGAAAGAGAAGGCTAATAGAAGGCAGGGCAGAAGTAGAAGGGAAATAGACTGAAAAAAAAGGAGGGCAGATTGAGAGAGGTAGGCATCAGAAGCAAAACACTGGTGAGGAGGGAAAAGGGTAAAAGGAGAGAGAAAAGTATAACTTGAGAAAAACAGGATGGAGGGAAATATAGAATTAGTAATCATAACTCTGAATGTAAATGGGATGAACTCTCCCATAAATTTTTTTACAACAATATTCATCAAAGAAATGGGTCTCTTGCTGTCTTTCTCTGTTTTGGGTCTCCCTGGTTTAAGAATCAAAACTGTATTTGCATCACACAAGGAATTTGGTAGTACTACTTTAGCTATTTTTAATAGAATATTTTATTTTTCTCCAATTATATAATAAAAATAATTTTTTAACATTTTTTAAAAGTTTTGAGTTTTAAATTCCCTTCCCTAAGATGGTAAGCAATCATTTATAGATTATACTTGTACAATTATGTAAAACTTTTCCATATTATTTTGTACAAGAAGACTTGAATAAAAAATTGAAAGTCTTCAGTCTGTATTCAGACAATTCTTACTATTTCCAATAGTTTTTATGGTATTAGAATTAACTGTCCTTCAAATGTTTAGTAAAATTCACTTTTTAAAAAACCTAGACTTGGAATTTTTTCCTTAAGGAGCTCATTTATGACTTATTCAGTTGCTTTTTTTTCCAAGATAGTTATTTTCATATTTTCGTCTCAATCTGGACAATTTGTATTTTTATAAATATTCATTTATTTTGTTTAGATTATCAGTTTTATTGATAAACTTGATAAATGGGGAAAAATAGTTCCTAAACTAAAAATTGCACTAATTTCATCTTCATTGATTGTGTATTCACCCTTTTCAGTTTTGATACTGATAATTTGGTTTTCTTCTTTTTTTCTTTTTTATCAGATTAACCAATGGTTTATTTTATGGCTTTCCCTCCATAACACTAGCTCCTACTTTTATTTATTAATTTGATAATTTTAAAATTTTAATTTTATTCATCTCTCCTTTGAGAGAATTTAATTTCTAGCCTTCTTATACATTACTCCCCCTCCACAACCTCCAAGGTCCAATCATATTGGTCTGTTGGCTCTTATACATGACATTCGATCTCCAGTCCTCAAGCCTTTGCTCTGTCTTGTGCCCCATACCTGCCATGCATCCTCACCTCCCCTCCATTTTTCAAATGCCTGATTCCCTTTAAGAGTCAGCTTCCTTTTCTGATCCCTCTAGCGGCTAATGTATCCAAGGTTATCTTGAGTCTATTTTATATGTGTTTTATACCTATACACACACACATACATGTTGTTTTCTCCAGTTAGTTCTTTGAAGGCAAGCTCTTTGTATTTTCAGCAAAGTGCCAGACATAGACTAAGTATTTACTTAATAAATATTTTGTTGGTTGAAAACTTAAGCAGAGGGATAATGAAATTTTAAGACAATGGTATTAAGTCAACACAAACTAGCTACAAAGGATATGATTTCTCCTGCACAAAAAATGATGCAATAACTATACATATATTCGATTTCTTAAGTATTCTAACATAATTATCATGTAGTAGATATCCTGCCATCTAGGGGAGGGGTGGGGAGTAGGGGGGAAAAATTTGTAACAGAAAGCTTTGTAAGGGTTAATGTTTAGGAATTACCCATACATATGTTTTGCAAATAAAAAGTATTAACAAAACAAAACAAACAAAAAAAAAAAAACTAGCTACAAAGAAGAATATGGAAGAAAAAAAAAAACATCAATTTATCAGGGTCCATAGTGACCCTGATAAGTTACATCCCTCAAAGTCTCAGTTTCTTCATTCATTAAATGGGATCAATAGTTTCTGTATTAGCTTAAGTAGTTCTTAAACAACACTCTACAACTTTTGAAGGATGACCCATAGAGACCACACAGTCCAACCCTTTCAATTTACTAGATCAAAAAGATCAAAAGATTTTGCCAAGATCAGAATATATTTAAACTCCACAACAGAGATATTAAACCAAGTCTTTTGATGTGGTGCAGTATAGAGTGCTATGGGGTCAGAGGGCTTCACCCTGCTATAAATGACTCTAAATAAGTTATTAGAACTCTTCTACAAAAAGAGGGGCCTGAGATCAACAACCTGGGTGACTCCTTCAAGCTCTGAGACTAAACCCAAAACTCTTTCCATTACACACGTGGCTTCTTCAGGAAGGAGCTATTTGCTATCAGAGTGTATACCTACTGGGGGGTAGAGGAGGCATTTTCTGTGAGTGTCTCTGGATGCTTCCTGGCTCCAGGGGTGAGCTTAGGGAGAAAGCTTTTCTTCTTCCCCATTTTAGGAGCTGCAGCTCCCTAGTTCCATAATCACTCCCCTCCATCCCTACTCTGCCCCCAGCCCTAACAACATCAGACCCCAAAGACTGCAATCATTGACTCTGGCACATCTTCTCTGCCAATGAAAGGCTAGCTTAGAGACCAGGCCTGAATCAGTGGGAATTATGTGTGTCCCAAAAGGATAATTTGGCACCAGAGAAGGGAGCCCCTCGCTCTCAGCTTGATTTCATCTACCTTCAAGTTAATATTACCCTGGTTGTGACCCCTCACGTCTACCACTGTCTCATAAAGTAATACTTACATTTACACATAAAGTTTATAGATGTTTACACATATATGAAATAGATCTATCACACAGATTTAAGGTTTTTGAAGCCATTTCCTCACAATAATCCAGTGAGTTAGTTCAGGAAGGTGTAAGCATCCCTATTTTACTGGATATAGGAAACAAGACACAAAAAGGTCGAAATGATTTTCCTATGAGTTCACAGTGAGCCAGGATTCCATTCTTCCAGGCTGCTAAAACTTGGTTGAAATAAATTGAGAATTATTTCTCCCATTTGCTGCTATGACTTCTGAAGGTTTAAGAATTAAAATACTTAAAAGAACATATGACATTTTAGAATCCCTCAGAAGCGAATATTAATAATCCTTTTAAAAATCTATGCATGTCATCTTTCTCCCCAGTTCACTCCAAGAGAAAAGGGACTCAATCTTAAAAACTTTTTTGCACATCCAGTGCTGGCCAGCCTAGCTCAGTACAGTAACATAACATATGCTTATTGACAATGTTTGATTCTTTCTTTTGATCCCATTGCTAGCTTCTCCCCTCCCCTCTGCTCCTCCCATCTTGAACACCTCTTCCATCTTCTCTCCCCTAATCCTCATCATCCTTCAGGCACAAAGTTCAAATTTCTTACCTCCTCCCCACAGTATTCCCTGACCTTTGGAGGCCACACTGATCTAACTTGTTCCTGCCCTCCAAAAGCCTATATCTATTCTATTCTGATATTTAACTGCATTTTTCCTAGCACAGTCACCTATTTCCTGCATTTCCCCAAATATAACTATATTCTTAGAGGGCAGGGACTATGTCTACTTAACCACCAGAGTCTCTTCTTAAATACCCCAGCACAGTGCTTTTCACATAAGAAGAAATCAGTAAATGCATCTTATAACATTCTAACAAAAATTTCTAAAATACTTTAAAGGGGCACTTTCTCTTTCTCTATGATGTTGGTAGTAAAAAGATTATTATCCTATTTTACAGAAGAGGAGACAGAGGCTCAAAAAGGATAAGTGATTTGCATAGCAAATGCTGAAGCCAGATTCTAAATACAAGTCTCCTGACTCCCAAGCCCAGGGCTCTTTCCACTATACACCATGTAAATGCAAAGAGTATACAGCAGACTCCCTTCTACTTGGTTCCAGTGGGAAGAACTTAGTGAAAATGGGGATGAAGAGAAAGATCAAAAGGATACTGGGCCAGGAGCCAGGACACTCTTCCCCAAAAAATATTCCTCCCACCAGACTTCTCAGTAAGTCAAAGTAGAAAGAGCAGAGGAATGGTGATCAGGAGCTATGAACCAATGATCCTAGATGCCACTGACTCCCTGTGTGGCTCTGACAAGTCTTTTCTCCTCTATGGGCCTCAGTTTCCCCAACTGGAAACCAAGGGGATTTTCTATGTCCTAACAGAGCAAAGTAATAACTGATCCATTTGGCTAGCCTAATTGCCAATTTCAAGTCTTTGCTTCCAAAAACTATCTGTCAAGGGAACAAATCGCTGAGTGTACAGTGCAATTCCTACAGCTAAAAGCAAAATGATTGCTACCTGTTTGTTGAGCCTCCCTTTGTCTTCAGTCTTCACATCTGTAGACTCATTAAAAATTCGAAGACATTCTTCCATGGGGTCTGAATCGTAATCCAATTCTTTCTCCAGGACAGAATAGTCGATGTCATCGGAGGCCTCAGAAGATGAGGAGGAAGAGGTAGCAATCTGGGCACCCCGGAGGCGTTTTCTTCCCTTGCTCTCATTAGGGAGGCTACAGCTTCCATCATCTGAGTCTGAATCTGAGTCTGAGCTTAGACTTGGGAGGGTGGCAGGAAGAACTGGGGATGTCCCTTCCCCTTCATCCCCACTCTCATCTCCAAAGAGATCAATATGGCTCAACGTCCTCTTCTTAGGCTTTGGGGACCCCTGGGAACTGCTTTCATCTAGAGAAAGGGACTTCTTGTCTTTTAGCCTGCCTGAAGAGAAGGTTTTGCTGCCTTTCTTGTCTTTTAGTTTATTGCTAGTAGACATGTTTTTCCCATTGGGAGGATCTGCTGGCTTCAGCTTGGCTTCCTTCTTATGGTTTCCCAGTTTCCCTGTGCTCGGTCTCTTACCAAGGCCATCATTCTTCCTTTTCCCTGAGCTGGCCAATGACACAGCAGATAACTTCTCTTTCCTGGTCACCTCTTGCTTTTCTAACTTGGACTTCTCCATTTTATTTATGTGTCCATCACTTTTAACCTTAATGAGTTTCTTCTCTCTATGGTTTTTCTCCCCTAATTTCCCTTTTGCTTTGTCTTTATTCTTCCCTTTGTCTTTCTCTGACAATTTACTTTTTTCTCTCTGACTCTCCACTTCTTGATGGCCTGAGCTCTTTTGGTCATGTGATTTTCTCTTTTGGACTCTGTGATCCTTCAGGCTGCCTTTACACTTTAGGTCCCCACCTGCCACTTTCTCTCTCCCTTCTGAAGAGTGTTTGTTTCCTTTTCCACTTTTTTCTGGTGGGGGTTTTCCAATGGGACTCTGCCGCCGCTGGATATCCCCCATGTCATATTGCACAGCTATCTCCTTTGTCTCCCTCAAACTACTTTCCTCAGGTTCCAGAGGCTTTCCCTTGGCAGGGGAGGACCCACTGCTGGACTGACTCTCTAAACTGGTTCTAGCTTTTATGGGGCTGGCAGGATTTGGCTGGTTCTCTGAGCTGGGGTCCTCATCTTCTGAGTCAGAAAATCTGGCATCTGTTTCATAATTGCTAAAAACATCGCAATGCTTCTTGAGCGAAGGAGTATAGGACTCATCTTGGTTTGAGTCCCTTCTCCTTTTGACCCCCCTCTGGTCCTTTGGACTGCCCTTATTTAAAAGCCTGGCTGAGTAATTTGAAAGGGGGTCATATTCCAAATCTGTGGATGGCTTAGAATTGTCAATCACATATTTGCTGTTGGAAACAGCACGGGTGTATTTTTTGGGCTGGATCACAGATTTTGGAACATATTCCAAAGAGTTACCTTTAGCCTTGGATTTCTCCAAAGAATCCAAAGTATACTTGTTACATTTATTAGCAGCAGCCAAGGGGGTAGGGTTATAGTCTGTGTTATTATTTAATAGATTGTAGCTACCTGGATTATATTCTAAGGATGTGGCAAAGGAGTCTGGGTTGGGTACTCCAGCTCCAGTGGGGCTTTGTGAAACAAGTGAGGTCTCTGTGGTGCCATATTCCTTGGTTGTCTCTAGAAGCTCCTTATATTTCTTTTCCTCTCGTTCCACTTCATTCCGGACAGCCTCAATGGCCTGGTTGACTAACTCTAGCTCCAAAATGCCAGAGCTGGGTTCTGGAACATCCCCCAGGGAGCCATGTTCAGTTCCAACTGAAGGCTTCGGAAGGTCAGGGTTATATGGGTCATAGCCAAGCTCTGAAATGAAAGGGGGAGGAGGGAAACAATAAATACCCATGTTTTTATAGACTATAAAAAAATGTATACTTTTGATTCCATTATTATAACTATTAAAATTATGAGAACTATTAAGAGGAAGAAAACTATAAGGAGTGACAGTATGGATAGTTTTAAGAGAAAACTTAGAAGAACTCTATGAACTTATACAAAGTGAACTGAATTGAACTAAGACAATCTACATAATGACAATGTTACAGAAAAAAACAAATTTGAAAGACTTTAGAATTTAACTAAACACAAAGATGAATTACCAGTCCAGAGAACTGAAGTTATAAAGCATGCCACCTAATTCATGCCAGAGAGATAATAGACTTCAATTTCAGAAAGATACATGCATTTATGGATTTGGCAATATGAGAATTCACTTTGCTGTATTATGCCAAGCTTGTTATGCGAGTTCTATTTTTTTGTGTGTCTTTTGTTTTGTTTTTTAATCGGGGAGGAAGCTGTTAAGAAGAAAGAACAATTTAATTTTTTTTTGATAGAAAGAAACAAAAGACCTAAATGTACAAAGTCAGCAGCTGCTCTTACAATAGCAAATAATGAATTGTAACATATCAATATAATTCAATAATGTGTCAGATGGCAAATATGAGGAATGCAAATAAATATGGAAAAAAACTTACATGAAATAACAAAGTGGAGAAAAATAAGAACATCTGTGCTATTACTAAAATAAAAACATCAAACTAAAAATACAAAAAAGAAAAAAAGGGAAAATAAAAAGTAGGGTTTTGCTACTCTTGGCGAGGAGGGGGGAAGGGGTTAATATTTAAGAAACTGTAAATGATTTGTACTTTATGATTTCTTTGCAGATTTGTTTTTACCCCATGCATTTGGGTGATTTTATTGAAGAGTAACAAATTAAGAATAAAACATTACAAATAATTAAAATGTACATCTCTTTAAAAATCCAAATCTAACAGACTGTAGTTCAATAAAGAAGTAACATTCAGATGTTACTCTTTTGAACATATTTGCTAACATCTCCTGCATCCAGTGATCGATTTCCTAGCAATCTCTTATTAGAAAGTTCAAAGACCCAAAAAGAAGAAACAAAGGCCTCTAAGGAACAAAAATGAATTTCATAAAATCTACAAAGCTAATAATAAACATGCCTTCACTGAGGGCCTCCAGATTTGTTTTCTACACAATTCAAACATGCTTGGTTATCTGTTCTCCTAGTATACAGAAAATAAGTAGTTCATTTCAAAGGGGGATGTGGGGATACATATAAACTATGATATAGTACTAGAAGCTGATACAATAACAATGAGAACTGACAAGATGACAAATAGAACACCTGAATTCAAACAGCTATATTTTCAGCTAAACTGAGAAAAAGCTAAGGACCAAAGAAAGCAGAGAATTACTGCTTAGGATGACTGAGATAATGATAGGATAGAAGAAAAACAGCTAATAAGGAGACGAGAAAAGTAAGGTGCTAAGAAAGTACCTGGGCTGTTGCTGCTGAGTCCAAGACACCAACCCCCATATTAAACTTATTATAAGATGTGAAAAGAACTGATAGATAAGATTCCTGAGTCACTGTCATGGATCTCTGCAAGATCACTGAAAACTGGGGAATTATCTTAAGACTGGAGAAGGGCAAATACGATTCCAATTTTCAAAAAAGTAAGTGAAAGTAATATGTGAACTAGAGGCTATTAAATCTGACTTCAATTGCGGGCAAAATTTCAGATCTTGTTATTAAAGGGATGATTCCCAAACATCTAAAAAAAGCAGCAATGACCATAAAGAGCCAACCAGTAGATTCATCAAGAACGGATTACACTAGACTAACTTAATTTTTTTTTGGACAGGATTACTAGACTTTGTACTTTGTCAAATATTTTGCTAAAATCTAGGTCAATTCTATCTACAGAGTATTTCCTTGAACCAAAGTACCTCATGCTTTTCTTAGGGAAAAGATGGAGAGATAATGGGCTAGACCATAGGTAGTATCATAACTATCTGAAAAGTCAGACCCAAAAAATAATCACTAATAATTCAATGTCAATTTGGAAAAAAAAAAGTCTAATGGATCTGTGCTAGGCTCTACGCTATTGGGCATTTTTTTTTTATCAATGACTTAAAGGCACAGATGGAATGTTTATTAAATTTTAAGATGACACAAAGCTAGGAGAAATAACTAACACAAAAATGATAAAATCAAAATCCAAAAAAATCTTGACAGTCTTGAATATTGAGAAAAACCAAGTAAGACTAGAGTAGATATCAGGGATCAATTATTCTAATCCTCTCATTTTAAGAAAATGTACTGAAGACCAGAGCTATTAAGTGATTTTGTCTAAGGTCACCCAAATAGTAACTGGCACAAGTGGGAAATTGAGGTTATTAGATCTACTTCTCTATGTCCAGGGCCCTAAATGCACGCTTCTCCATGAAGCCGAATATGTATGTAGACAAAGTGGAGCAGGGAGGAGTACTGGGAGAGGGAAGAGAGAAAAGCAGAGAACAAAATGAGAGGAAGTGACTCGAAAGGCCTAGACAAGGTTCATCTACCATTAATTACTCCTTTTCCTGAAATCTTCAACCAAGGGTCTAAATAACCCACTTGTTGGATATATTGTTGAAAATAATTCTTTTTGTTCACCTTTTTCCCCATTTTTTTTTCTCTCTCATGGTTTTTCCTTTTTGTTCTGATTTTTCTCTCCCAGCATGAGTCATAAGAAGTTAGGACATAAAAAAAAAGTTAATGTATATGTTTAACAAGGGAAAAAAATTTAATACAAAAAAAAAAAAGGAAAGAAATCAATTCTTTCTTTCAAGTATGTGGTGGACTAGATAACTTCAAGTCCAAAGGCCAGAAGCAGCATGCCGCCCACCTCCTATCAAAGAAGTAATGAACTTAAAATCCAGAATGAGACCTGCATTTTTTAAACACTGCAATACCATAATTTACTTTGCTGAACTATGCAAGTTTGTAATGAGAGATTTATTTTACTGTCTTAAGTGTTCTGGTAAAGTAGGAGAGATTCTAATTCCAAGATTCTTTGAAGATAGAAATTAATAGGGATAAATGTAAATTTTTACATTTGGATTAAAAAAAATTAACTTCACAAATACAAATAAGGCAGACATTGTTAGACAGCAGTTCATCTGAAAAAGAACTGGAGGTTTTAGTAGTCTCTAAGTTCAATGAATCAACAATGTTATGGAAACCTAAAAAGCTCTCATATCAGGCTACAGACACTTAAGCATCTAGAATAAAGGAGATGAGAATCCTGATACCCTCTCAGGAGGATACCCTCTTAAAGAAACAACTGGACTACTACATTCAATTCTGAATATGAAAAAAAAAATTTAAAAAGGGGGGCAGCTAGATGGCACAGTGGACAGAGCATTGGCCCTGAAGCCAAGAGAATCTGAGTTCAGCTCTGACCTCAGACACTTAACACTTACTAGCTGTGTGACACTGGGCAAGTCACTTAACCCCAAATCTCTCTCTCTCTCTCTCTCTCTCTCTCTCTCTCTCTCTCTCTCTCTCTCTCTCTCTCTCTCTCTCTCTCACACACACACACACACACACACACACACACACACACACACACACGATATATTGAGTACTGTGCTAAGGAAACAAGGAACAGTCTCTACCCTCAAAAATTTATAGTCTACTAGGGGGAAATATGTACACAGTTAAGAAAATAAAAATTCAAAATAATTTAGGGGTAAGGAGAGAGACTAAAAAGTTGGAGAAGGTACAAGGTGGCACATAAGTTGAATGAAGCTAAAGAGGTCCAAGAAGTCAAAGTAGAAAAGGAAAGTATTCAATATATGGGGTGCAGCCTATGCAAAGATATAAAGATGGACTGTCATGTATAGGAAATAGCAAGTATGCTAATTTAACTACAGTATAAAGTACATGAATGAGAACAATTTGTAATCAGTGCAGACAGTCAAAAGTCACCAAACATTTACCAGAGCTTACTATGTGTCAGGCACCATACTAAGCTTGGGATACAAAGAAAGGAAAGAGTCAAGTCTGCTCACAAGCAAGTCAGTCTAACAGAAATAACATGCAAATAACTGTTGTAAACAAGAACAGGAAAAATCAGAGATTCTCAATAGAGGGAAGGCACTTGTAGCATTAAAGGGGATTGAGAAAGGCTTCTTAAAGGCAGCAGGATTTTAATGGGGATTTGAACATAAGATGAGGAAAGAGAGCATTCCAGACATGGGGGACAGCCAGAGAAAACACCCAGGGCTGAGAAAAAGAATGTCTTGTACAAGGAACAGTAAGGTCAATGTCACTGGACCTCAGAGTATGTGATTGGGGATAGAGAAGGAAGTTATTAAAAGATTGGAAAGATGGAAAGTGGGGCAAGTTATGAAAGATTTTGAATGTTAAAGGATTTTATATTTAATAGTGAATTAAATATACTTAATAATATTTAATAGTGACTGAGAACCCAGTTTATTGAGCAGGAGTGTTACATGATCAGACCTAAAATTTAGGAAGATCCCTTTGACAACCAGTTGAAGGACAGACTGGGCTAAGAGACTTGCCCTGTCCTAGTCAAAGCTACCAAGAGGCTGTTGAAATAGTTCAGATTTGAGGTGAGGAGAGTCTACAACAAGGTGTTGCCAAGGTAAAAGGGAAAGAAGGGGGTATGTATTGGAATGTTTTGAAGGCAATATTGACAGTCCTTGGCAATAGATTAGATATGGGGGAGATAAAAACAAGTGAGAAGGTGAGGATGACACCCAGGTTGTAAGCCTGGAAGGGTGATGACTCCTCCGTAGTATTAGGAAGTTCTGAAGAGGGAAAGGGTTAGAGGACAAGAGAATGAGTCCAGTTTTGGGCATGTTGAGTTTAAAGATGTCTAGAGGACATCCATTTCAAGATACCCAACAGACTGTGGGCTAGGTCAGTTCAGAAGTTAGAGTTAGATAAATAGATTTGAGAAACATCAACATGGAAATAATAATTGACAGCTGATGAAATCCAAGTGAAAGTGTATAGAGAAGAGAGCTCAGGGCAGAGCCTTAGGGCACACCTAATAGTACACCTATTACAGGATGCTATTATGCCTATTATTTTTTTATTATTATTATCAAAAAGGGAATCAGAAGAAATCATGAAAACCTAGAGAAAAAAAGACCACAAGAAGCTGATTAAAAGTGTCAAGTACTGGAGGAGGGGGGAGGGGCTCAGAGAAAAGATGGAAGAGTAAAGACCCGACTCTCTATGACCTCCTCTGACCTTCTCTCAAACCAAAACAGATTAAGTCTCTGAACTGGTTCTGGAGTGAAAGCTCCACATTCCTAGAAGCAGCTATTGTGGAAAAGCTTTGGCAGCTCCGGGAGAGGTCAGGAAGCCGGGCTGGGACTCAGCTTGGCAGATTCTAAGCACCTGGGAAGTTTCTGCAAGGCTCTTGGGCCACCCTTCCCTGCTTGCGAGCAGGTGCTTTGGCAGATCTGCCTTTTGTAAAATGTAGATTGTAACCCACTGTGGACCTAGCCCAGATGGCCCAGCACCGTAAGTCAATCAGCCGAATTGCCCCAGGGCAAATTAAAGCAGCTGCCAATCCTCTGCTTTAAACAGACCTCAAACTTTAAAAAAAAAAAAAAAATGAATAAAAAACAGAAAAGAACTCTCACCATAGACAGCTTCTACGGAGAGCGAGAAGAACAGACCCCAGATCCTGAGGTCCATAAAGGTAAAGCAACTCCAGAGGAAGTCAAAAAGGGAGACATGGGCTGGTGCCCATTTCACAAGGCTTTCCTGGAAGATTGCATAAACAATCTCAAAAGAGAGAAGAAAAATGGCGAAATGAAATGAGAACATTGCAAGAAGGATATGATGTCCTACAAAAGAGATATGAAAAAGACACCAATTCACTGAAAAACAAAATTGGTGAAATGGAAAAAGACTGCAATGAACAAAAAAATTCAGTTGGCCAGTTACAAAAGGAGCTAAAAAGGGTAACTGAAGAAAATACATTAAAAATTAGAATTGAACAAATGGAAGTGAATGACTCAATAAGACTTCAAGAATCAGTCAAACAAAAACAAAAAAATGAAAAAAAAATAGAAGAAAATATGAAATATTTCGTAGGAAAAACAACTAACCTGGAAACAAATCTAGGAGAGACAATCTAAGGATTACTGGACTTCCTGAAAGCCATGATGAAAAAAAGAACCTAGACACTATCTTCCAGGAAATCATGAAAGAAAACTGCCCTGATGTTTTAGAATCAGAAGGTAAAATCGCCATCAAAAGAATTCACCAAGGGGCAGCTAGGTGGCGCAGTGGATAGAGCACCAGCCCTGAAGTCAGGAGGACCTGAGTTCAAATTTGGTCTCAGACACTTAACATTCCCCAGCTGTGTGACCCTGGGCAAGTCACTTAACCCCATTTGCCTCAGCAAAAAGCAAAAAAAAAAAAAGAATTCACTGATCACCTCCTGAAAGAGACCCCAAAATTAAATCCCCAAGGAATATCGTGGCTAAATTTCAGGACTATCACACCAAGGAAAAGATATTGTAAGCAGCTAGAAAGAAACAATTCAAATACCGAGGAACTGTTATTAGAATCACACACCATCTATCTGTCAGCCTCCACATTGAAGGATCGAAGGGCCTGGAACCAGATATTCTGAAAGGCAAAGGAACTTGGATTATAGCCAAGAATAACCTATCCAGCTAGAATGAGCATTATCTTCCAGGGAAAAAGATGGACATTTAATGATATAGGTGAATTTCACCTATTTCTAATGAAAAGGCAAGAGCTGAACAAAAAATCTGACCTCCAAACACAGAACTCAAGAGAAGCATAAAAAGGTAAAAAGGAAATAACTCTTGAGAATTATTTATTTCTACTATGGGTATACTTAAAGAATGGGGGTATAATTTGATTTTACTTTGATAATATGAAAAAGAAACTAGAGGTGTTAAGGGCTATTATACTGGGGAAAAAGAGGGAAAAGGAGGTAAAATGAGGTAAAATCTCATGAAGAGGCAAAGAAAACCTAATATAATTGAGAGAAAGAAGGGAGGGGGATCAGCATAGTGTGAATCTTACTCATCAGATTGGGCTTTAAAAGAGTATATCAGACACATTTGGTTTCAGAGAAACTTGTTGCTCCTTATAGGGAAATGGGAGGGAAAGGAGGAAAAGAAAAGGATAGACTAACAGAAGGGAAAATAGAAGAATTAGGGGAAAGATGTAAAAAAGGGGGAGTGGCTCAAAGGGAGAGGACTGTTTGAGGGAGGTGGTTATCAAAAGCAAAATACTGGGAGGGGGAAAAGGAGAAAGGAGAAAGGAAAGAGAAAAACATAACTTTGGGTAAAAAAGATGGCAGGAAATACAGAATTACTTATTTTAATTGTGAATGTGAATGGGATGAATTCTTCCATAAAACAGAAGCAAGTAGCAGACTGGATTAAAAGCCAGAATCCAACAATATGTTGTTTGCAAGAAACACATCTAAAGCATAGAGATACATACAGGGTGAAGGTAAAGGGCTGGAGCAGAATCTATTATGCTTCAGGTGAACAAAAAACAGCAGGGGTAGCAATCCTGATCTCAGATCAAGTATAAGCAAAGATAGATCTAATTAACCTTTTGTTCTTCTAGATTTGTAAAATAATTTCTTGGGAGTTTGATTGGTATGGCATTAAATAAGTAAATTAGTTTGGGTAGTATTGTAATTTTTATTATATTCATTTGGCCTACCCATGAGCACTTGATCTTTTTCCAATTGATTAGGTCTGACTTTATTTGTGTAGAAAATGTTTTGTAGTTTAGTTGGTATAGTTCATGACTTTTCCTTGGCAGGTAGATTCCCAAATATTTTATTCTATCGACAATTATTTTGAATGGAATTTCTTTTTATATCTCTTGCTGCTGAACTTTGTTGATAATACATAAAAATGCTGCTGATTTATGTAGATTTATTTTGTATCCTGCAACTCTGCTAAAGTTGTGAATTGTTTCTAGTAGTTTTTTAGTTGAGTCTCTACGGTTCTGTAAGTATATCATCATATCATCTGCAAAGAATGATAATTTGGTTTCCTCATTACCTACTCTAATTCCTTTAATCTCATTTTCTGCTCTTACAGCCAAAGCTAACATTTCTAATACAATATTAAATAGTAATGGTGACAGTGGGCAGCCTTGTTTCACTCCTGAACTTACTGGGAATGGCTGATAAATCTAATTAAAAGAGATAAAGAAGGAAACTATATTTTACTAAAGGGTACCATAAATAATGAAGCAATATTAATACTAAACATATATGCACCAAGTGGTATAACATCCAAATTCCTAGGAGAAGTTAAGAGAGATGCAAGAAGAAATAGACAGCAAAGCTATACTAGTGGGAGATCTCAACCTTGCTCTCTCAGAACTAGATAAATCAAACCACAAAATAAATAGGAAAGAAGTTAAGGAGGTAAACAAAATGTTAGAAAAGTTAAGTATGATAAATTTTTGAAGAAAACTGAATGGAGACAGAAGGGAGTTTACTTTTTTCTCTACGATTCATGGAAATTATGCAAAAATTGATCATGTGTTAGGGCATAAAAACCTCAAAATCAAATACAGAAAGGCAGAAGTAATAAATGCATCTTTTTTCAGATCACAATGCAATAAAAATCACATGCAATATAAGGCCAGGAGAAAATAGATCAAAAGTTAGGTGGAAATTAAATAATCTAATCCTAAAGAATGAATGGGTGAAAGAGCAAATCATAGACACAATCAATAATTTCATCCAGGAGAATGACAATAATGAGACAACCATACCAAAATTTGTGGGATACGGCCAAAGCAGTTATAAGGGGTAATTTTATATCTCTAGATGCTTACTTGCATAAAATAGAGAAAGAGAAGATCAATGAATTGGGCTTACTATTAAAAAAGCTAGAAAAAGAACAAATTAAAAATCCTCAATTAAATACCAAATTGGAAGTTCTGAAAATAAAAGGGGAGATTAATAAACTGAAAATAAGAAAACTATTGAATTAAATAAAATTAAGAGTTGGTTTTATGAAAAAACCAACAAAATAGATAACCTTTAGTTAATTTGATTAGAAAAAGGAAAGAGGAAAATCAAATTGTTAGTCTCAAAAATGATAAAGGAGAACTTTCCACCAATGAAGAGGAAATTAGAGCAATAATTAGGAGTTACTTTGCCCAACTTTATGCTAACAAATTTGATACTCTAAATGAAATGGAGGAATATCTACAAAAATACAGACTGCCCAGGTTAACAAAAGAGGAAATATATTATTTAAATAGCCCCATTTTAGAAAAAAAAAATAGAACAAGCTATTAATCAACTCCCTAAGAAAAATCTCTAGGGCCAGATGGATTTACACGTGGATTCTACCAAACAATCAAACAACAATTAATTCCAATACTATATAAACTATTTAAAAAAATAGGGAAAAAAGCTGTACTATCAAATTCCTCTTATGATACAGATACGGTGCTGATAGCTAAACCAGGTAGGGTGAAAACAGAGAAAGAAAACTATAGAACAATTTCCCTAATTAATATTGATGCAAAAATCTTAAATAAGATATTAGCAATAAGATTACAGAAAATCATCCCCAGGATAATACACTATGACCAAGTAGGATTTATACCAGGAATGCAGGGCTGGTTCAATATTAGGAAAAACTATCAGCATAATCAATTATATTAATAACCAAACTAACCAAAATCATATGATTATCTCAATAGATGCAAAAAAAGCATTTGATAAAATCCAACACCCATTCCTATTAAAAAAACACTAGAGAGTATAGGAATAAATGGGCCTTTCCTAAAATGATTAGTAACATCTATTTAAAACCATCAGCAAGGATCATATGTATTGGGGACAAACTAGACCCATTCCCAATAAGATCAGGAGTGAAACAAGGCTGCCCACTGTCACCATTACTATTTAATATTGTATTAGAAATGTTAGCTTTGGCTGTAAGAGCAGATAATGAGATTAAAGGAATTAGAGTAGGTAATGAGGAAATAAAATTATCACTCTTTGCAGATGATATAATGGTATACTTAGAGAACCCTATCGACTCAATTAAAAAACTGCTAGAAACAATTCACAACTTTAGCAAAGTTGCAGGATACAAAATAAATCCACATAAATCATCAGCATTTTTTTATATTACCAACAAAGTTCAGCAGCAAGAGATACAAAAAGAAATTCCATTCAAAATAACTGTTGATAGTATAAAATATTTGGAAATCTATCTGCCAAGGAAAAATCAGGAACTATATGAAGAAAACTACAAAACACTTTCTACACAAATAAAGTCAGACCTAATCAGTTGGAAAAATGTCAAGTGCTCATGGGTAGGCCAAGCGAATATAATAAAAATGACAGTACTACCCAAACTAATTTACTTATTTAGTGCCATACCAATCAAATTCCCAAGAAATTATTTTACAGATCTAGAAAAAATAGTAGCCAAGTTCATTTGGAAGAACAAAAGGTCAAGAATTTCAAGTGAATTAATGAAAAAAAAAAAAAAAAAAAGGCTGTTGAGAGTGGCCTTGCTGTGCCAGATCTAAAACTATATTATAAAGCAGTGGTCATCAAAACCATTTGGTACTGGCTAAGAAAGTGTAATCGGGATCAGTGGCATAGGATAGGATCACAGGGCAAACCAGGCAATAACTATAGCAGTCTAGTGCTTGATAAGCCCAAAGACCCCAGCTTTTGGGATAAGAACTCACTATTTGACAAAACCTGCTGGGAAAATTGGAAACTACTATAGAAGAAATTAGGGCTTGACCCACATCTAATACCACATACCGAGATAAGATCTAAATGGGTTCATGATTTAGATATAAAAAGTGATATTATAAGCAATTTAGAGGAACATAGAATAGTTTACCTCTCAGAGCTGTGAAGAAGGAAGGAATTTGTGTCCAAAGAAGAACTGGAACTCTTAACTGAACACCAGATAGATAATTTTAATTATATTAAGTTAAAAAGTTTTTGTACAAATAAAACTAATGCAGACAAGATTAGGAGGGAAACAATAAATTGGAAAATCATCTTTACATTTAAGAGTTCTGATAAAGGCCTCATTTCTAAAATATATAGAGAATTGTCTCATATTTATAAGAATTCAAGCCACCCTTCAATAGATAAATGGTCAAGAGATATGAACAGACAATTTTCAGATGATGAAATTAAAACCATCTCTAGTCATATGAAAAGGTGCTCCAAATCACTATTAAGCACAGAAATGCAAATTAAGACAACTCTGAGGTACCACTACACACCTGTCAGATTGGCTAAAATGACAGGAAAAGATAATGACGAATGTTGGAGGGGATGTGGGAAAACTGGGACACTAATACATTGTTGGTGGAACTGTGAACAGATCCAGACATTCTGGAGAGCAATTTGGAACTATGCTCAAAAAGTTATCAAACTGCATACCCTTTGACCCAGCGGTGTTTCTATTGGGCCTATATCCCAAAGAGATCTTGGAGGAGGGAAAGGGACTCACATGTACAAGAATGTTCGTGGCAGCCCTTTGTATAGTGGCTAGAAACTGGAAACTGAGTGGATGCCCATCAATTGGAGAATGGCTGAATAAATTATGGTATATGAATGTCATGGAATATTATTGTTCTGTAAGAAACAACCAGCAGAATGATTTCAGAGAGGCCTGGAGAGACTTGCATGAACTGATGCTGAGTGAAATGAGCAGAACCAGGAGATCATTACACATGGCAACAACAAGACTATATGATGATCAATCCTGAAGGAAATGGTTCTCTTCAACAATGAGATGTTTCAAACCAGTTCCAGGTGTTCAGCGATGAACAAAGCCATATACACCCAGGGAGAGGCCTGTGGGATCTGAGTCTGGACCAAAACATAGCATTTTCACACTGTATTGATGTTTGCTTGCATTATGTTTTCCTTCTCAGGTTTTTTTTTTTTCCTTTCCTGTACAGCAAGATAACTGTATAACTATATATACACATATTCAATCTGTCAAATATTTTAACATAATTAACATGTATTAGACTTCCTGCCATCTAGAGGAGGGAGTGGGGGGTAGGCGGGAAAAATTTTCAACAGAAAGCTTTGCAAGGGTCAATGTTGAAAAATTACCTATGCGTATGTTTGGCAAATAAAAAGCTTTAATAAAAAAAATAAAAAATGTCAAGTACTGTCCTCGACTCTTTTCAATAATGAGGTGTTTCAAGGCAATTCTAATAGACTTGTAATAGTCATTCACATCCAAAGAGAGAACTATGGAGACTGAATGTAGACCAAAGCATAGTATTTTCATAGTATATTTTATTGTTATTTGTTTGCTTGATTTTTTTCTTTCTTGTGTTAATTTTTTTCCCCTTTTGATCTGATTTATGTTTAGAGGAATTGCACATGTTTAACCTCAATTGGATTGCCTGATGTCTAGGGAAGGGAAGAGAGAGAAGAATCTAGAACAAGAGATTTTGCAAAGGTGAATGTTAAAAACTATCTATGCATGTATTTTTTATTTGCAAAACATATGCTTGGGTAATTTTTCAACATTGGCCCTTGCAAAGCCTTCTGTTCCAAATTTTTCTCTCCTCCTCAGCCCCTCCCCTAGATGACAGGTAGCCTAATACATGTTAATTATGTTAAAATATATGACAAATCGAATGTGTATATACATATTTATACAGTTATCTTGCTGTCGAAGAAAAATCGGATCTATAAGAAAAAAAACCTGAGAGAAAACAAAATGCAAGCAAACATCAATAGAAAGTGTGAAAATGCTATGTTGTGGTCCACACTCAGATCCCACAGGCCTCTCCCTGGGTATATATGACTTTCTTCATCACTGAACAATTGGAACTGGTTTGAAGCATCTCACTGTTGAAGAGAACCATGTTCATCAGAATTGATCATCATATAGTCTTGTTGTTGCCGCCCAGTATAATGATCTCCTGGTTCTGCTCATTTCACTTAGCCATCAGTTCATATGCATGTATTTTGAAAAATAAATAACTATTATTAAAAAAAATGTCAAGTACTGCAGAGAGGTCAAGAAATATTAGGAACATAAAGGCTTTAAATACCAAGTGGCATTTTAATACCAAAAGAAGAATTTATATTTGCCCCTAGAGAAAATGAAGAATCACTGAAGTTTCTTGAGCAGGAGAATAGCATATCAGACTTGCTTTTAAATTATTAATTACAGTATAAAAGCAGTATGAAATAAATTAGGTTTAAAACTATATTTTTGCCATATGCCACAATGAATTCTAAATAGATACAGATCTATTAAAATTTTTATCATAAAAATTAGGAAACAAATACATGCATCTTTCATAGGTATGGGTAGGAAGAGAATTCTTAACCAAACAAAGGATAGATGTAACTGCAACAGATAGCACAGATAATCTGATTACACGGAACTGAAAGACTTTATCACTTGAGCAAAATGAATAATCAGGATAAGCAGGGAAGCCATCAAGAGGGCAAAAATCTTTACAGGGAATTTTACCAATAAGGTGCATTATGCAAAATAGTTAACTAACAGAAGGACCAAAAGTCCATTCCCCAATAGGTAAATGTTCAAGGGATATGAAAATATATTTCTCAAAAGAACAAGTAACATGCATGAGAATAAATGCTCCACTTCTGATAATAGAAATGTAAATCAAAATAATTTAAAGGTTTGATCTCACACCTAGTCATCTGGAAAAGATGACAAGGAACTAGTCTGTATTAGAGAAGTCGTGGGAAAAGTAGGCACACTATATCATGGTTTCTGGTGAAGCTGTGAATCAATGCAACCATTCTAGAAAGCAATTTGAAACTTATAATTAAGAAAAAGACTATAATGTCCGTACTCGGTGACCCAAAAATTCCTCTGCTAAAATATGTCCTAACGAGGTCAAACATAAAAAGAAAGGCATCACACTCACCAAAGTATTTATGGCATCACTTTTTTGTGGGAGCAAAGAACTGGAAATAAAGTAGATGCTACTCATTAAAGAATGGCTAATCCAAGAACACAATTTCAAAACACTTCACACAAATAAAGTCAGATCTAAATAACTGGAAAAATATCAATTGCTCATGGACAGGGCAAGCTAATATAATAAAAATGGCAATTCACCTAAATTAGTCTATTTATTGAGTACCATACCAAACTGCCAAAAAATTATTTTATAGAGCTAGAAAAAATAATAACAAAATTCATCTGGAAGAGCAAAAGGTCAAGAATATCAAGGGAATTAATGAAAAAAAAATACAAAGGATGGTAGCCTAGCAGTACTAGACCTAAAACTATTATAAAGTAGCAGTCATCAAAACCACCTGGTACTGACTAAAAAATAAAGAGGTGGATCAGTGGAATAGGTTAGGTATACTAACTACAGGAATAATCAATGACTACAGGAATATACTGTTTGATAAACCCAAAGACTCAGCTTCTGGGATAAGAACTTACTCTCTGACAAAAATTGTTGGGAATACTGGAAAATAATGTCAGAAACTTGGCATAGACCTATGTCTCATACCCCATACCAAAATAAGGTCAAAATGGGTACATGATTTAGACATAAAGGGTGATGTAGGAGAACAAGGGGCAGTTTACTTATTGGATTTTTGGAGGAGAGAGGAATTTATGATCAAACAAGAAATAGAGAACATTATGAAATGCAAAATAGATCATTTTGATTACAATTAAAAAGGTTTTGTACAAACAAAACCAATGCAGACAAGATTAGAAGGGAAGCAGAAAGCTAGGAAACAATTTTTATAGCCATTGTTTCTTTTTCCTTTTTTTTTTTATTTGCAAAACATATGTATGGGTAATTCTTCAACATTAACCCTTACAAAGCTTTCTGTTACAAATTTTCCCCCCTACTCCCCACCCCATAGCCAGTGTTTCTGATAAAGACCTCATTTCTAAAATATACAGAAAATTGAGTCAAATATATGTCATTACCCAAGTGACAAATAGTGAAAGGATAGGAATAAACAATTTTCAGATGAAGAAATTAAAGCCATCTATAGTCTTATGAAAAGAGCTCTAAATCAATACTTCAATATTTCAGTTGGAGAAATTCAAATTAAAACAACTCTGAGGTACTATCCCATACCTATCAGACTGGCGAAGAAAACAGGAAAAAATAATGATAAATGTTAAAGGGAATGTGGAAAAATTGGAACACTAATGTATTGCTGGTAAAGTTATGAATTGGTCCAACCATTCTAGAAATTTCACCTCCATATCTCTTAGATCTATCTCCTCATGCCACTCACCTAGCTACCATACCCATAGAGTTCCTCATTCTCTTGCCTGGATTACTGCAACAATATGTTCACTTTTTTCCTTGACTCAAGTCTCTATCCACACTGAGCAATTCATTTGCAAAGCTGCTGAGATCTCCCTTTCCAATGCACAAGTCTGACCATGTCATTCCCTAGCTTAGTAAATGGCAATAGTTCCCTACTGCTGACCAGATAAATGCTCAGATTCTATTCGACATTTAAAGTCCTTCGTTATACTTAACCTACCCTACCAGGTTTACTATACATTGCTCCCTTTCAAACACAGGGGTCCAACCAAATGGGACTGCTTGTTATTCTTCATAGATGATATTCTTTCTCCAGTCTCTTGTCTCATTTATCTGGTTGCCTGTCCTGCTTGCAGCAAGGAAGGATGCTGACTGATTAAAACAAAGACTGGATTATTATTCGTCAGAGACCTTCTTCTTTGAGTATCCCTCCAACTTAAAGATTCTTGCAGACATGTACTGGGGGCAGGAGGAAAAAAGTTTAGGTAGGTAGAGTAGAGCCAGATTTTAGAGGGTTTTATAATCCAGGCAGAATTTAGTAGAACAGGATACAATGGTAAATACTAGGTTTCTTATCACTGAAGCTCTTCAAGCAAAGCCACAAAAAATAGCATAAGGTAGCTGAGGGAAAAACAAACAAACAAACAAAAACTGAAAAGCTTTAAAAAGGGATTCCTATTAAGGAAGTAGTGAAATGAATATTTTCAAGTCCCTTCTACCTTGATAATCTACAGGCTAGAAACTACATACAATCTATACACCTGTGGGCAAGTTGACTTATCTTTCTGAGTCTGTTTTCTTGCCTACAAAATGGAATGAATGTAATATTTGTATTACCTGCCTTACAGGATGTGAGGAAAGCACTTTAATAAATTTTAAAGCTTTTTAAAAATAAGAGTTTTTACTATCATTATCATAATCTAAACTCCTACTCAATGCAAGAATCATTTCTGCAATGTCCCTGACAATTAACCAACTCCTTTAAGAAAATCAAACTGGTTCTACTTTGTACAAATCACTGACATTTTATGTAACTGATTAAGTCATGTTTCTTTGTCTCAGAGTTAAGTTCAAAAGTCACTAAGTTCAGAAGTTCCTATAAATCACTGTCCTATCTTTATGTCAAGGAGATCTGTGATTTCTGTACTATTAGTTATCCTTGCAAGGATACATGTAGACAGAACCAATCAGCTTTCCTTAGCAACAAGAAAGAAAATCTCTTCCCTTCTATCAACAGAGATCAAATGACAATCCTACATCCTGCCTATGTGCTATTCTATTTTTATCTACTTCCTATAAACTAAAAGTCATTAAACCTCTCCCTCAAAATCTTTTGGCTTTCCGGGAAAGTAATTTTTTTTTAAAATTTTTATTGTAATTGCTGGACTTACCAATAAATTGAATGTGCTCAGAACTTTGTTGCCCCAATTTACCTTAATTTCAATTGTTACAATTGTTGATCCAGGCCTGTAGACAGTGAGTAAATCCCGAAAAGCACTCTGGTGTTATTTTCACCAGGGACTTCTTTGTAAGGGGCTGCCCTGGAGGTCAGACTCCTTCTTGGTCTCAAAGTTATCCAAGCCACAATAAAGCCCTTATACTACTGGGGAAGCTGCAACTTAGCTTTTATGTTTTAGTGTTTCACATTTTCTGAGACTACTTGGCAATGACTGACTTCCCTAAAGGGACACCACTGATTTGTCTTTTGATTGCTCTTCAGCCTGAGCCACAAGTTTACCTTGGAGAAAAAAGTTTACTATTTGGCATTAAAATGATCATGGCTCAAAAAAACCTTAAGTCAAAAATCCAGTTCAAGAAATCTCATCTCAATTCTCTGATTGGTAAAGGGAAGGACAACCCATCCCCAAAGGTTATTATGGGAATCAAAATGATATAATGATTATGCAATGCATAACATGGTACCTGGCAAGTGGTAAGCACTATGTAAATGTTAATTATTATTGTTATTTTATCCTGGATAACTTGATATTGAATTTTAAATGTGATGAGTATAAACTGCTAGAGGAGATAAAATGATTTTATATGTAAGATAAACTGGCAAGGCATTCAACTGAACTAATGTCATTTGACTGGCAATAAGTTTTGTTTCATGCTTTAAATATATGATATTGTGTGTTTATACATTTTCTTGTATTGTGAACCATCGTATAAAAGATGCTAGTAAAGAATGATGAAATTTATCATTGGAAAATTTAGCTATTTTTGATATGCATGCTGTAAAATTATTAGAATTGTGAAACATGAAGTATTTGTGTTATCTTAAGAAGAAAAAATAATAATTACTTAATTTTGTGAGAAAAGGGAGAAAAAGAAGAACCTTGCAAAATCCCCTTATTTGTAAATTTGCCAGGCTCTTGGGACCTTCTGCTTGGATAAGATTTTAAATATCAAAGAATTTGCTAAATGTTGTAAAATTCTAAAATAATCAATAAAGGATATGAACAGATAATTTTCAGACAAAGAAATTAAAGCCATTTTTAGTCATATGAAAAAATGTTCTATATCACTATTAGAGAAATGCAAATTAAGATAACTCTAAGGTAACATTTCGCCTCTCTCAGATAGGCTAACAGGAAAAGATGAAGATATGGAAAAACTGGGACACTAATACATTATTGGTGGAGTTGTGAACTGATCCAACTATTCTGAAGAACAATTTGGAACTATGCCCAAAGAGCTATCAAACTATGCATAGTCTTTGACTCAGCAGTGTCACTACTGGGCCTGTATCCAAAAAGATCATAAGAGGGAAAAAGACCCACATGTGCAAAAATGTTTGTAACAGCCCTTTTTGTAGTGGCAAGAAAATGGAAATTGAATGGATGCCCATCAACTGAAGGATGACTAAATAAGTTATGGTATATGAATGTTATGGAATACTATTGTTCTATAAGAAATGAGCAGGATGATTTCAGAAAGGCCTGTAAAGACTTACATAAACTGATACTGAGTGAAGAGAGCAGAACCAAGAGAACATTGTACACAGTAACAAGATTATGTGATGATCAACTGATAGACTTGACTCTTTTCAATAATGAGTTCATAGCAATTTAATTTCTCTGCTCAGTAGTGACTTAGAGCATTTTTCATATGATTATAGTTAACTTTAATTATTAAATTTAATTAATAATTAAATATCTGTTAATCTGGAGATTTATAATAACAAGACAAATTTTGAATGGCTTATTATATAGTCACTATGTAGAATTCCAGAACATAATCATATTTTTAATTTCTAATGATTGATCTTTATATATCAGCTTGTATTTAAAGAAGAAAGAGATGCTCAGTGATATTTTTTAAAGACCTAGTACACTTTTTTATTGTTAACTATTATTGCATCAATATGAGAGAATAATATAACTGTCTGACCCTAACCTATAATTAGTGAAACTTGCTATTTAGGGTAATAATCTCTTGGAACTATAATTTGATAATATTCTGAGTTATGAATTCAGATATAAATCTGATCATTAAATTAAAAATCCTTCATTCAAAGGAAATTACACCACATGCTCAAAGTGAGATCTAAAAGTTGACTTTAGCATAGTTGTAGGTAGGCTCCTCTTGGCTCAAATTCCCCACTGGTAATTATTTCCTTTTTGAACAGGACTGTTTCCTGGTTATTCCTGGGCCTGGATGTGATACCCTGTGAATAAAGTAGAATTTTGCTGCATGATTTTGCCTGTTCCCAATAATAACTAAAGTTCACACTTAAAACCAAATGAACTAAGTATGTTTTATACAATTATAAATTCAATGCACTAAGGCTTAAGCCAGTCTTAATGCTGTTACAACCATGTTCCTACTTCTTCCTTTCATAGCAAATGACCTTCACTCTTCAGCCTAAGCCAGAAATTTCCCTTGGAAAAAAATATTTACTATTTGGCATTAAGATGATCATGGCTCAGAAAAACCTTAGTAGTAATTTGTTTTAACATAATGAATCTTATTGCTGCAATAATCCAACACTTCTGTACTACTATTATAAGATACAAATATAAAAGAGCTATTTTCAATCTATCCAAAGCAACTAAGTAAATGAGTTCTTCTGTTTAGCACCCCCTTCACTAATAGTCATGATATAGGGCTAACATTCTCCTAAAGAGAAAAGTAAGGCAAAAATGCAAAAATTTTTTTAAGACACTGATGTAAAAATTTTCTATTTAAATGGAGTAGTAAACTGAGAAAACAGGATCAGACCATTTCCTCTAAAAACTATAATATATAAATGTATATCATTTGCTTCCAAATGTTTCTAATGGCAAAATCCATTTTTAAAACTGGATTAAGGATTCTACATGTAAGATTGCACTGATAATTGTAAAAGGGGTAGTTATTTTCCTATTTTAAGTATCCGATAATTTTGAGACAGAAGGAATAATTTTTTTTAATTTAAATTAAAAAGAAACAAAAGGGCTCATTTACAAGTCAGAAACTCAAATTTTTAGAAATTCTTTTTTTAGCTCATCAATAGCAGTTTCCACATTAGGTATAAGATTTAAGTAAGCAAATGACATGTAACAACTAAAATTCTCTGAATTATGGATTCTTTATTTGATGTTCTTATAGTTCTATTGTTAATAAACTCAGAATCGTAAGGCTTGATCTGGTTTTCACCACAAGAACTAGTTATTAGACAAGCAAATTTGGGAGGTTGTACTGTTTTTAGTCTTGTTACTGGCAAAATTACCTAGGAATCTCTGAAAATAACTTGGAACAAGAGAAGCAAATCTATTTAGAAGAAACCCCCTTCAGAATTACACTGAGAACAAGGCCTATTCCAGAACGTTCAAGAGTAGATGTTTCCAAGGAACAGATGACTATTTGGGAAATTTGGGGCTCAAGATGAAATGAAATGTGCTGAGTAAGTTGACATTGGGAATGAGTTAGTAGGATATAAGGGAGACGATGTTAGTTAATATTGATAATCATTATTGTACTACTTTGGCTTTTTATTTCATGGTATTTATGTTTGCTAGATTTTATTGGTTATCCTGGTAAAATAAATCTTCTCTCAAATTTTCCCTTGGTAAGTCTTCCAAGTAGTTTGAATCTCTCACTTGAAACAGAAGTTGACTCAAGTCACAAATTGAGTCTACCTCCTCCTAGATTGATGTAGGTTTTATAGCCCAAACAGCTTTACAAAATTATATGGCTTTAGACATTCTTACAGCAATTAAGAGAAAGGCTTGGACTATATGATGATCAATTCTGATGGATATGGCTCTCTTCAACAATGAAATGTTTCAAACCAGTTCTAATTGTCCAGTGAAGAAAGCCATATACACCCAGAGAGAGGGATATGAAATGTAGACCACAACATAACATTTTCATGCTCTCGATTGATGTTTGCTTGCATTATGTTTCCCTTCTCAGATTTTTTTTCTTGCAGATCTGACTTTTCTTGCACAGCAAAATAACTGTAAAAATATGTATACATATATTCTATTTGTCAAGTATTTTAACATAATTAACGTGTAGTAGACTTCCTGCCATCTAGGAGAAGGGTGGGGACTAGGGAGGAAAAAATCTGTAATGGAAAGCTTTGCAAGGGTCAATGTTGAAAAATTACCCATACATATGATTTACAAATAAAAAGCTTCAATAAAAAAACAATAAAAAATAAAGATAATCTGTTAAAAAAAAGAGAGAGAGAGAGAGAGAAAGGCTTGGGGTCATGAATAATCAGTTTGGGGTTTTTATATTAACCAGGCCAGAGAAATTATGACAACCTTACTAAGATCCAATGCTTTTTAGCAACACAACTACCACTCCCAGATGACCTATGTTGGAATCGTTGGTTCATTTGGCTACAGGGAAATGGTCTGGCTAGTAATTAAAGCAAAGACAAGGATGGCTGTTAAAGCCTGTTCCAGACTGGTCACAGAAAAGTTTATGACAATGCACACTGCTAAAATTTACTATATTAAAAAATCTTACAGAATTAGTGTAAGAATAAATGATTCATAGGAGATATGCCTCACATAAATCCAAGTGGGGAACTCACAAAATCAAGGTGATTCCACTCTGTAATTAATTCTATTCTACACTAATCACTGACATTTTGTATAACTGCATAAGTCATGTTTCTTTGTCTCTGAGTTAAGTTCAGAAGTCTCTAAGTTTAGTCTTCCTGTAAATCACTGTTCTATCTTTATATCAAAACCTGTTATGTCTGTACCATTAGGTGTCCTTGTGAGGATACAGGTGGACACAACCAATCAGCTTTCCCTAACAACAAGGAAAATCTCATCCTTCTACCAAAAGAAATACCAACCCTATATCTTGCCTATGTACTGTTCTATTTTTATCCACTTTCCCTAAACTAAGTTCTATAAACCCTTTTTATTGGTTAGTGCTAACATGACCAATAAATTGAATGTGCTCAACACTTTGTTGTCTCAGTTTACCTTAATTTCAATTGTAACATCTGCTTGAATACCTTCAATTATGGAGTATACATCAATTCTTATTACTACTTGATGCCTCACAAGTTACACATGCAAGCCCTGCCTCCAAAACCCGGGATGTTTTTCCCTGCCATTTACATCCCCACCTCCCCCAGCCTCCTAACACCCCCCCCCAATTCTTACAATTCCTATCTAATAGGCTTAGCTAGGAGAATGTGTCTTTACAAGATCTCTAACTCTTCTGATTCCAGTGGTTATTAGTGTTCTCTTGTCCTCCTAAAAGTTTACTTTGCATATATTTATCTATGCACTTTATTATCTTCCCAATAAAAGTTAAATAGAAGAGACTATTTTGTTGTCTTTACTATCCAGCACAATGCCTGTAAAAATGATAATAATCATAACTACCAATATTTATATGGCATTATATCATAAACACATTGTGCTAAATACTATATAATCATGTACATATAAGTGCTTAATAAATGTATGCTAAAGTGAAATGTCACTCCTGTATCTTAGAGTAAAAATCTGCATCTTTAGAACTTAATAGGAACAGTAGGGAAAAAATTTTAAGGAAGCATATACAAACAACAATAATAGTAATAACAATAGTGATAAATTTCATTTGTAGTGAACTTTAAAGTTCAGAAAGAAGTATATCTAAGCTATTTTATTCAAACTTCAAGACAACCCTCCCTATAAGGCAAGTTCTATAGAGATTACATTTTACAGGTAAAAAAAACTGGAACTCACCAAAAGGTTAAACAATTTGAAATTGCCTAAGACTGCTGCCTTGCTAATAAGTCAGAAGTAGAAGAGCATTCCTAATCTTGAGACAGATGGTTCAGTGAATATAGCACTGGCTCTGAAGTCAGGAAGATCTGAGTTTAAATCTTGCCCCATCCTGCCTGTCACTTAATTTGTTTGTCTCTAGGAAAGAAAATGGCAAACCACTCCAGTATCCTTGCCAAGAAAACACCACGGATTGTATTGGCATAATATGGTACACAAAGTCACAAAAACTCAGATATGGGGCAGCTAGGTGGCGCAGTGGATAGAGCACCAGCCCTGAAGTCAGGAGGACCTGAGTTCAAATTTGGCCTCAGACACTTAACATTCCCTAGCTGTGTGACCCTGGGCAAATCACAACCTCAATTGCCTCAGCAAAAAGCAAAACAACAATTCAGATATGGCTGAACTAAACAAAAACATTCTTAATCTTAGAACATACAGACTCTGGGACTATACAGAACAAATGTGTTCCTTCTTCCCAATATCATCCCTTCAGATATTTGAAGACAGTGACTACTGCCCCCTAAAACTTCTCTAGGACCAACCTTCCCTTTTCTTTCAGTCTTTCTTCATTCATTAAGGTCAATTCTTTTCCAGACATGAACCAGTTTAAGCAACTAAAAAAAAAGATTCATCTGATGGCCTTGTGAAAATACCAAGCAATATTAGATCTGAAAAGACCCTTGGAGATCATCTGGTCCATTCCCATATTTTAGAAAGAAGACCAAAGCTCAAAGTGGGGTAGTAATTTGTCCAAGGTCACCCAACAGCATAAAGGCCTAGAATCCAGCTCTCAATTTCCAGTTGTGTGGCCTTTGAAATACAAGTTCAAAATTCACTTATTCTTCCTTTGTAAACCTTACCCTACTCTCCTCAAAAAACTAGAATCAGGGAATATTTATTTGTTAATCATATATTTTATTTCAATACCTCAGAACATAGACTACACATAAGGGGTAAGAGATGGATGATGTCACAGAGCAAAGGACACTTACTGAGAATGGACCAGATAATCTCCAAGGGTCTTTTCAGATCTAATATTGCTTGGTGTTTTCACAAGGCCATCAGATAAATGTTTTTTTTTAGTTGCTTAAACTGGTTCATGTCTAGAAAAAACTTGACCTTAATGAATGAAGAAAGACTGAAAGAAAAGGGAAGGTTGGTCCTAGAGAAGTTTTAGGGGGCAATAGTCACTGTCTTCAAATATCTGAAGGGATGATATTGGGAAGAAGGAACACATTTGTTCTGTATAGTCCCAGAGTCTGTATGTTCTAAGATTAATTTTTTTTTTTTTTTTTTTTTTTTCCATATTTTTTTTTTTTTTTTTTTTTTTTTTTTTTTTTTTTTTTTGCTTTTTGCTGAGGCAATCGAGGTTAAGTGACTTGCCCAGGGTCACACAATTACTATCCCAGAAGCCAAAGGAAGAGAAGTACTCAGCAGGAGCAGGTGATTAACAATGGTACAAGCTTTTGAGAAATCAAATAATATGAGGACAAAGAAAAAGCCATTGATTTAAGAAGTTACATGATTCAAGAGTCACCTGATTCAAGAGTCACCTTAGGTGTCAGCAGTTGCAGCCAAATTATAAAATCAAAAATTAGAGATTTCAAGGGATTGAAAAATGAGCAAAAGGAAAAGTGGAGAAGAGACCCTTTCCAAATCCTTATTCCTCACTCTTTCAGCTAACTGGGTCTTCTCTAGTAATAATGGAAAGAAAAAGATTTGGACTTTTTTGAATCCCAGTTCCAGTACTTACTGCTAGATGAATCTGGCAAGTCCTTCACCAATCTGATCCTCAGTTTGTTCATCTGTAATAACTGCATCTGTACTGCCTAACTTACAGAATTATGGAGAGGAAAATACTTCCTAAAACTTAAATTTGAATTATTTATTACTATTAGGTTAGGAGGATAATAGTATATCCTTTTAGCCATAGAGTTCTTTACTTAGAGTCTATAAATTTAAAAAAATTTATAACTATTTCAATATAACTAGTTTCTTTTGCAATTCTATGTATTATTTTATGAATTTAAAAATATCATTTGGCAAAAGGGCAGGTGTCTGTAAGTTTCACTAGATTAGTGTTATGAACCAAATAAACATAAACTGAGGTACAAAGTTCTAAGCAATTCAATTTATTGATAAAGTTTACCACTGAAAGAGATCTCTCAACTCCTAAACAAAAACAAAACAAAACAAAACAACAAAAAAAAAACTAAATGAGGACAGATCACTTTTACTGACAATAGGCACATATAAAAATTAGAAGGCGGCATCACAAATGGAGGGAACAATATTATTAGAATCTGAAGCCTCACAGGTGTGGGGATAATGATTAGTTGGAAATCAGGAATGCAGGATAGCAGCAACCTCCTCCTTCTTGCCACTATGGAAAGTTATTGGTGGTGTCCACTTGCATAGGTAGCTAGTGTCACAGGAATAATACAAAAGACTTTCTTAAAGAAGCCCCAGTGCTATTGAGATTATAGACCAGATTCTCTGGCATCCATTTACATCCTTCAAGGAGAGTAGATTTCCTTGATACAAGAACAAGTGGAAATCTGAACTTCTAAACTTAAATTAATTATAAAAAAAATTAACTCAGAGACAAAGAAATGTCACTCAGGCAATATACAAAACATCAATGGTGATAAAAGAATAGAATCAATTACCAAAGACGACAATATCAATTTTATTTTTTCACTACCAAAGAGGTCTAGGATACAAAAAGGTTAATAACTCCTCGTTTAGCACTAAAGTTTTATTCTACACCCCATATAATAGCCCTGAACCTGGAAAAGGAATTTCTGCCTTCTACCACTAATTTGCTACTAAAATCTGGGACTAGTTACTTGCTCTCTCTTCTAAATCTTGATTACTCCATTCATTGATTACCCCAACACTCAATAATCTTTAAGGCTATTATTAAACATTCTACCGTACTAAAGCATGATATGATCAGCCTACATGGATTTTAAAGGCCCTCTACAATCCAGCTCATCTTGCTATCTTTCCAACAACATCCAAGTCTGTCTGTCCCTATTCCCTAATATTCATCAAACATTCCAGTCTTAACCTTCTTTATCATCTGCATTATTTACTGGACAGCAGAATGCTCATCACTCTTCTCAAAAAGTTTCACTTTGCCGAAATTCTTCAAAGTTCAGCCCAAGTTATACCTCCTCAGGAAACCACATGGAACTCTGCAGTTCAATAAACTCATTCATCCCACATCATTTCACACATTTCAACCCACTAAATTTTATAGTCAATTCTGGAAAACAACAAGAAATAGGGTTGAGGGAGGAGAAAAGACTAAAAGAGAGAAAGTTACCAACTTTTGGGCATTGTTTCCTCATCTGTTAAAGTCAGGTTCCTAGGAAAAGGTGTGGTAGAGTAGCAAAAGTGACAAGATGTGGATGGAGTCAATCACTCCAGGTTCAAATCCTGGCTCTAATATTTAGAATCATAAAACCATAAATTTGAGGCTGGACAGAACCTTAGAGCATCCAGTTCAACCTCTTCATTTTACAAAAGAAACTAAGGTCCAAAGAGACAAAATTATTTGTCCAGGCTCATAAGGTAGTAAGAATAGAATGGATGTATACACTGACCTCTCAGAGCCTCAGTTTTCTGATCTTAACAGAGAACACTATAGAAAATAAGAACTCATTCCAGTTCTAAATTCTCTTACCTTTTCCTTTAAAAGATAATATCTAGACAAAATTAGCACTGTCATTAAAGTCTTCTTTTATTTTTAATTGTTTTGCAAATGTCTCTTCCTATTCCCACTCTTCATTCCCATTTCCCAGAGGGATTTTGTTTATTAAAGAATCAAGGACCAGGAACTAGAACAGGAAAAATAACCTACAGCCAATCCACACCAGAATCAGAGTGAGACCTCTGCATTTCCTAAGGATATTCCAATCAGAAAAATTTGGCATCCTCAATCTTCCCAGGAAGTTAGTAATTCATGTTTCAAAAGGCCTTTCTTCAAACCTGTCAGTGAAGTAGGCAAGTATGTTCATCTTTTTACAAATAAATAAGCATAGGCAAGGGAAGTCCCTCATAAATACAGTAATCTGGATTTTAACCCAGGTTTCCTAGTTAGAATCAAAGCCTAATAAGTCTTGTCCCAGTGAGATCAGTCAACAAGCATTTAATAAGCACCTAAAATATACTAAGCACTGGGATAAGGACTGTGGATACCAAGAAATGCAAAAAGGGAAAAAAAAAAAAAAAAAAACCAGCTGCTGCTCTCCAAGAGTCCTTAATTCAGTAGGGAAGACAACACACAAACAACTATCTCTATAGGATCTATACAAGAAATTTGGAGATAATCAACAGAGAGAAGGCACAAGAATTAAGGAACATCAAATGTAAGGGCTGAAGTAGTCAGGGTAGCCAGGAGAAAGAGATGGAAGGAGAGATTCCTGCATGGAAGGCAGCCAGAGAAAATGTCCAGAGTTGGAAGATAAGAATATCTTATTTAAGGAACAGCAAAGAGGATAGTGTTACTGGATAGCAAAGTACAAAGAGGGAGAATAAAGAGTAAGAGGGCTGAGTAAGAGGAATAATGATATGAAGGGTCACATTATGATTTTTTTTATTTGGTCATGAAGTTAATAGGGAGCTACTGAAATTTACTAAATGAAGAGTAGGAGGAAGAAGTAAAATGATCAGATGTGCTTTTAGGGAAGATCTGACAGCTCAGTGGAAAATGGACTGAAACACTGAGACACTTGTGGCAAGACGACCATCCAGAAGCCTAATGCAATAGTCCAGGTAAGAAGGGGTGAGGCCTGAGGGAGAATAGTGACAGTGACAGAGGATATCAGAGATGTTAAGGTGAAAATTACAAGATTTGGCAATAGATTGGATGTGAAAAGTGTTCTTGTAAGCAAGACCCACAGGTTAACACCAGAGTGACTAGAAGGAAGGTCATAACTTTGACAGTAAAAGGAAAATTAAGAAAAGGGGAGGGTTTGGGGGTGAAAGATAAATTATTTTTGGACATACTGGGTTGAAGATGTCTAGGGGACAATCAGTTCAAGATCTCCAAGAGGCAATTAGAAATAAGAGACTAGGTCAGGAAAAAGTTGGGGCTGGTTAAGAATCATCAGTGTAATGAAAATTTAATCCATAGAAGCTGATGAGATCCTAAGAAAAATACATAGAGGGAAAAGAGAGCAAAATCTTGGGGGACCATCCAGGGATAATGATTTTTGGCCTGGATGAAGATCTGGTAAAGAAGTAATCAGACTGACAGGAAAACTGGGGAAGGTCAGAGCCATAACTATTTAAAGGGAAGAGAATAGAAAGGAGAAGAGAGTGATCAACAACATCAAAGGCTATAGACAGCTCAAGAAGGATGAGAATTGAGAAAGGGACACCAGAATTGGCAATTATGAGGTCACTAGAATCTCTGGAGAGAGCAGTTTCAGTGGAATGCTGTGGTCAGAGAAGACAGACTGCTGAAAGTTAAAAAAATAAGGAGAGGAAGTGGAGGCACCAATTCTCTATGAGTTTAGGCTCCCCCCAAAAAGGGGAGAAAAGATATGGGAAGTTAGCTAATGGGAATGACTGGATATAGTGAGGGTTTTTTGAGGACTGGGGGAGGGAGACATGGGCATATCTGTAGGCAGCAGGTAAGCAGTCACTAGACAAGGAAAAATCAAAGATTAGTGAAAGGGGGTGGAAAGAAAAAGTGGGCAATCTACTCAAGAAATACAGCAGATGTTTAGAAAACAGTTGGTAACCCGAGTATATCCCAAGCCAGTTTTTAAAACCAGATATCAAGAGTGCAGATTTAGTTTAAAAAGAAACTAGCAACCAATAATGAAAAACTATCTGAATGAAACCAGCTTATCTAGAGCTCTCTCAGCCTATAGTTCCAAGTTTCCTGAAAGTATATTTCAGAGTACTTCTAATAACATCAAGAAAGTTTTAGTTCTTCCGAAGTACCTAACCAAGACGACTCCCACCAGCCCCCAAGTATTATCCATCCATTTGAAAGGAAGGGACTGAAGAGCAGTTTAAAATTCTCACAGTAGAAAAAGGATAACACTTTTCTTTTAGTCTAGTCCTCCCAGTTATCCTGTCTAGTCTGGAAGCAACTTAAAATTGGTTCAAATAGTCACAAAATCTCAGAGTTGAAGATGACCTTAAAACAAAAAATGGCTAAAAAATTTTGTATGACTAAATATATTGAGTATCATATTTCTTGCCTTCTAAATGGTTGGGAGAAGGGTGGAGAGAGGGAGAGAATTTGGTTTTGAAAACAAAAAAGTTGAATTAGGGGAAAAAAAAAAAAAAAAAGACCATGGAGAATATCAGAGTTAAGAAAATCTTAGTTCATCCAACAACCCTTCACAGATGGGGAAACAAGGCCCAGGGAAGATGGCCCAGGAACAAATGATAAAAAACCAAGTTCCAATCCAATTCTATGCTTTGAGAAATTCAGAGCTAAGATTAGGGGAGTCCTAAGCAAAGAGAAAAATTCTAAGAGTCACTGGGTTTTCTTTTCAAAAGAAAGCATTTTGCAAATTATTATAGCTACATATAATTATTTCAAAGCCCTCTGAAATCAAGTTTACCAAAGGAAATTAAATATTTTCCTGAACAATGAAGTTAATTTTAATTAATGAAGTTTTGCATCAGACACACCCTTTATCCCAAACTAGTTCAGATAAAAGGTCAAAGAAATTATCTGCAACTAAGTTGGCTTCAAGCACAACAAACTAAAATGAATTCAAGTGCAAGCCTTGTGAAGTACAAATAGCCAAATGAGTTTTAAGCCGATCAGTCAGAAATAAAGTACTTAGCAACTCTTCTGAAACATAAATACCTCAACAGAGTCAACCCAGGAGTCATTCTCACCAAAATCAGTAACTGCTGAAATTGGAAAATTTATCTAAAATGTAGGAAATTTGTCTCAATTACCCAGAATCCTGGACATTTTTGCAGAGAGGAGGCAAATATTCACACGGCATTTTTCTAACTCAAAAAAATATTTTTAGGCCAGAAATTTTAAAATTCAGAAATTATCCTCATTTTTAAAAAGAAAAATGAAGTTAAGATATGTTAAGTGACTTATCTATTCTCAGGTAGGAAGAGCTGCAGCCAGCATTCAAAGCTAGATCTCCCAGAGCCAAGTTCAGTCAGTGTTGTCTAGAATACACTGGGGTGCGTCTAAGGAAGGAAGCCTCTGGAGAGATTTCATGTGAAGACTTGGATCGGAGACCCACCTCTGCCAAAACTGCAGAACTACCTCTGGGGCAAATCACTTCAGCAAGTAAGTAAAGCAAGGGAATTGTTATAGGTGGTCTCTAAGGTCCTTCCATTCTAAAATTCTATGATGTATCTAAGGTAATAAACAAGTTAAGGAGCTGGAAATAAAGAGTTTGTTTAGCTTAGTCAAACAATAACTACCAAAAAAAAAAAAAAAGCACTCAATTCCCAGCCACAGCTAACATAGAAGGAGGTAGTAATTAGCAAAGTCTGACAGCTCTCAAGGCTTCTAAGGAACAGCCCCACAACCACGAGAGCGTCCAGGGCTGGGTTCTGGAAAAGCAGGAGGGGGAAGGGAGAGTCTAAACATCTCAAAGAATATTAAAACAAAATTCCATTTACCGAGAGCCTGGGGTTGAACTCCCAGTTTGAAAGCATGGACCTGAATCTTTAAAAAATTACCTGACACTTCTTCGGCCAACAAGTGATGAAGATATTTGTTCATGGACGGCTTCCAGTTTAGTAACTTGGGTTCCGTCTCACCCCAGAGAACCATACTTCGAATCTACATACCCACACACACACACACACACACACACACACACAAGCAGCTGACCTGGGTCTCCAATAGTCATTCAGCAGTTCCAAAGCACTTAAGATAATTATATGGAAGAGGAGGGCACAGAGTCAATCCCAACTCCACTCCACCCACAGCCATTAACTCTCCAAACACATTCAGCACCTAGAGATTTAAGTGTCAGCCAGTCGAAGGGCTTCCAGGGTGGGCCGGGCCAAATTGAGAGACCCTTCAGAAACAAATGCTTTGCCTACGGCTTAGTTCCCATTAAAAAGGAGTGGCCTTCAGACGCACACACGGGGGAGCTTTTAGCCCAGGCAGCCAGAAAAGTGCTTTAAGCTTTTAGAAATTAGAAACTGAAGAGATTCTCCTAATGATCTGAGAGTTACTGTAGTTGGGAGGACAAGACAACTGGGCTAAGTAAAGAGATTCATCTGGGGATTTTCATGGAGAAACACTTTAGGAAAACAAGTTTAATTGGACTAATTCTCTGGACAGCACAAGAGCAAGGGTGAAGAGGGGAGAAAAAAAAAAAAGCACGTTGTTCTGGGAACCACAGGAGCTTGGATCTGCAGCCAGGCTTAATAGCAGTTCTGACAAGTTTCTGGGTCTGTTTCTTTATGTGTAAAAAGAAGGGGGAGGGGGGATCTAGAAGGGTCCTAGAGATCCCCTAGTCCAATTTCTTGTTTTAAAACTACGATCCAAGAAAATAAATGACCCATCCAAGATCTTTCAGTCGGTAAGTAAGCAAGTAAAGAATAAATCCAGGCTTTGGATTGTGAAGATTAGAAATAATGAACAGAAAGCACTTGGCAAACCTGAAATACCTTGAATCAGTGGATCCACTTGGACAAGTCACAGTCTCTCGAGTTATAGACTCAAATTTCCTCAACTATAAAATGAAGACCCTGGACTTCCCTCCCCTCACCCCCCCCCCAATCTGGCTTTAGGAGTTCCATGAAAATCTACATCAATGAATCTTGGGCCTCTTAGGGTTTTTACAGGGAAATCACTGTAAATTAAGATGAAGCAGTACCCTAGACAGTAAAAGGAAAGTTAGGAAGAGGGGTGGACTTGGGGTGGAGGAAAGAGACATTAAGTTCAGTTTTGGACATATTAAGCCTACATAAAATATCATATATAACATACAATAGGCAGTTGGAAATTTGAACCTGGAGATCAGGGCTTGGTAAGTAGATCTGAGTATTATCAGCATAAGAAAAACTGAATCCACAAAAGCTAATGAGCTTATAGAGAGAAAAGAGAAGTCTGAAAGTAGATCAGGCAGCCAATAAACATTTAGCTCCTACTATGCATTAGGTACTGTGTTAATCCCTAGTGTTGCAAAAGACAATGTCCTCAAGAAGCTCACAATTTAGTGGAGGAGACAAGCAAACACATACAAACAAGTTGTATACAAGATAACTAAGAGGAAAGGTACTAGAATTAAGAAGAGTTGGGGAGGGGCAGCTAAGTGGTGTAGTGGATAGAGCACTAGCCCTGAAGTCAGGAGGACCTGAGCTCAAATCTGGTCTCAGACACTTAACACTTCCTAGCAATTAACAATTCCCCAATTGCCTAAGCAAAAAATAGTAATAAATAATAAATGAAAAAAAAATAAAAAAGGAGGGTTGGGGAAAGATGGGATTTGGGTTGGGACTTAAACAAATCCAGGGAGGTCAGTAGGGCAGTGGAGAAAGGAGAGTGTGCCAGGCATGTAAGACTGAGAGAATGCCTAGCACTGAGACCTGGGGTGATTCTGTATTTGATCCTGAAGGCTATAGAGTCATTAGAGTTTTCCTAGAGATGGCATGATCAGCCTCACAATTTAGGAAAATCACCTGACTAGCATGGGGAGAGTTTTAAGACATCTACTGGACATCCTGGTTGAGATGCTGAAATGCAGTTGCAGATTTGAGGTTGTTCAGCCTACAGAGAGATGGGGCAGGACAGGCAGCTTTTCGAATCAGCAGCAGAGTTCATATTTAAATCCATGGGAGATCATCAAGTGAGCTCATGACAGGAGCTAGAGGGACACCTAGATAGTTAGGAGGAAGGATCCAGAGCAGGACTCCACAAAGGAAGCTGAGAACATTACAATGGAGTACAAAGGGGTACAATGCTGTCCTGAAAACCTAGAGCAAAGAGTATCAAGGAAGAGAGGGTCACCACAATGTCAAAGGCTGCAGGAGGCAAGGAGGTTTTAGAAAAGGCCACTGGATCTGGCAACTAAGAAATCTTATTAACTTTGGAGACCAATTTGATGAAATCATGAGGAAGGCACCCAGTTATTTATAAGGAGATAAAGTGGAAACACCTATTGTAAAAGAATTTTACAGTGCAGTGGATAGAGCACCAGCCCTGAAGTCAAGAGAACCTGAGTTCAAATCTGGTCTCAGACACTTAACATGTACTAGCTGTGTGACCCTGGGCAAGTCACTTGACCCAAAGAGAGAAAAGACAGTTATCAAGGGTCAAATGAGGATTTGAGGATGTGGGGAGACATGAACGTGTTTGTAGACAGTAGGGAAGTAGCCAGTAGATCCAAGGAGACTGAGAAAGGAGAAAAGTTGGGGATAGTTATAGGGGCAATCTGTTCAAGGAGATAGGATAGAATAGAATCTCTTCAGCTGGTAGAAGAGTTATTAATCCTTAAGGTAAGGTCACCTCAGGAGAGACAGGAATAGAGGGAATGACAGAAAGCACTTGAAGAGGGGGAAAGGAATTCATGGTTAGTGATCTCAACTTTTTTCTGTAAAATGTGAAACAAAGTTTTCAGATGAGAAGGTAAGAAACCATGAAAGGTTTGAAGAGGGATGAAAAAAATTTGGAAGGGGCAGCATTGGCCCTCGAGTCAGAAGGAATTCAAATTCAAACTCAGACACTTAAAGCTTGCTAACTATGCAGGGAAGAATTCTCATGGGGCAAGCACGCACAAAGTGGTCGAAAAAAGTGATGCAAAAATACTTTCACAGGGTCTCCCTTAAGAACTTTAGAATCCATTATGACATGGGAGACACTAAAACAGCACCACTCAGCATGCCCTCATTAGAGAAGGTGATGGGTAATAATTTAATTATCCCAAAGGAAACGTACAAAACGAAAAATTAAAGAAGCTCCCCCAAATGTTCACATGGACCATTTGTATCCATTTAGGAAGAAAAGAAATTCATTGCCTATGGAACAAGCATTGCAGCAGAAGGCACAGTAGGAAAGAGCTAGGACTTGTAGGTGGAGAAGGTTGGAAATAAAGAATCAAGTAGTGGAGGAATGGGGTTTGGATAATCAAAGGGGTTCAGAATCTCTGGGATGTGTAAGGGATGATCAAGTGTGAGACTTCATCACTGTGTGAAAGGTACCATTCATTCCTTTTCCAAAACAGGCTGGAGATCAAGCTGGAGACAAATGTAGCATGAAATGAAAGCAAAAAGTCTGATGGGAGACACAATTTACTACTTTTCTCTCTGAAGGCTGGAGATTAAGCAGGAAACAGAACAGGAGATGGAAGTCGAGATGGAAGCCTCACTCCCTACCAACTTTCCTCTTCCCCTCAAAGGGCAGACACAGCAGAGAACTGAAGGGCTGAGGTCAAAAGAAAGGTTGGAAGATGAGACTTGCAGCAGGACATGGGAATTACCTTGTGCTGACACAGAAAGACGTCCCTCCATACCTTCCCACCAAAGATAAAAGGAGATAGAAAGTGCTCAATCATTAGTCTGTCTGGCTCTTTTTCTCCCCTGAGGAGATAATCAGGATACAGTAGGAAATCTAAAGACTTGGGTCAGGGGGAAATTGCTCTGGGTAGATGGAAGACTGGACCAGACCCTTGCAGACTTCCCTCAGATGACATGTGCAGGGAGAGATGGAAAGCAGGCAGTCAAAAACCCAGGGTTAACTGGCCTGGAGTTAATCTCTGGGGAGATTGAAGATTACTGGGATGAGGGGAGAAAAGGATAGAGGGGGTAAATGTACTGGGGAAAAATAGGATGGAATGGGATCTTTTGTGCATGGCAAAAAGAAGGGGCACTTCTATATGTGAGACAAAGGTAAAGGAGGTGACAATGGCAGAGCCAAGTAATGTAAGGAGAAATATGGAAAAGAGGGAGCTCCCAATGAATGGTCTCAATTTTCTTCAGTCAAATATGAATCAAGACTCTCAGCTGAAAGGGAAGAGGAGAGGGAACCAAAATTTGAACATAAAAAAAAGATTTGGAAAAGCCACTGTAGAAAGAGTGACTCAATGAGGGCTCTGTAGGACTGTTTTGCCCAGGAAAAGCCCAACTGAGAATGGACAAGAAATTTGTAATAGACTCAATCAGCATGTTTTAATGATTTCCTACAGCTTTTTTTGTTAAATCATCACCTCTAAGCAGATGATTCCCCAAACTATATATCTATCCCAATTCTCTTCTGAATCCCAACACTACAAATCCAATTGCCTGCTGGACAATAATTATGTCCCATAACCTTGAACTCAACATTTCCAAATAGAAATCATGATTTGCTTACATCTGCCCTTCTCTGTTTCTGTTTAGGTTACCACCACATTCCCTGTCTCCCAGATCCAAAAGCATAGTGTTACTTTTGGATCTCCCCCCCCCCCCAAAAAAAAAAATCCTACCAATGAATATGTCCTATAGATTCATCACCATCTTTCAAATCTCTCTTCCTCTCAGTTCACAACTATCACTTACTTTAGGTTTTCATCTAGACTAATGCATTAGATTCCTGACTTATCTTTCTTTTTTCTTCCCTCTCCAGGCTAATTTTCACAATACTGAAAGTCATCTTTGTAATGCACAGTTCTGTGTCATTTCTTTGCAATGGTTCTCATCACTTGAATGGTAAAATGCAAAATTCTAAGGTTCTGCTAATTTGACTCCAAACTATTTTTCCAGCTTTATTTCAAATTGCTTTACGATTCTACCAATTCAGACTATTTGCTAGCTATTCTCTGCACATCTCTCATCTCTGTGCATGCACCCAAGTCATTCCCACATGTCTCAATTTACTCCTTTACCTTGAATTTCCCCTTGCCAGTATTTGAAAGCTCAAATGATTCCTCTGTGACCTTTCAGGTGTTAGTGTTCTTGACTTCCTTTCACATACTACAAATTCCCCAGTACAATGGAAGTTCCTTTGGGAGAGATTTTGGGGCACAGTGGAGAGAATGCTAGACTTACAGTTTAGATGACCTAGGATCAAATCTTGCCTCCAGCACTTGTTAGCTTTATGACTGTGAGCAAGTCAGATGATACATGTAAAATGCTGTCGATATTAACATATTCTATAATATTAATTTATATACAATTGAGGAGAACTGTTTTATTTGTAGTTATCCTCAGTGCCTTAAGCATAGTAGGTGCTTAATTTACTTTATTAACTGGAAGCAGCCAACTCCAAATAATAACACATTTATGTCTACAGTCTCTTAAGGTTTACATTCCTCACAATTACCTAGTTTACAAATGTATAAATTCCAGTTAAGAGAAGCAAACTGATTTGCCCAAGGCCACCGGAAAATGGCAAACCCAAAATTAAAAACCCATTTCTTCAAGCCTAGAGCTCTTTTCACTATTGTTAAAGAGATATCAAAAACAGTTAGTTACTGGCTAATTTGCTGGTGTACTGTAATACAATAAAGATTTCATAGAGGGAACATCAGAAATTACCTGAACAAATGTCATGGTATTTTATGCAAGTACTTCATACTGCTCTAAATCAGCACAATGTAAAGAAGTCAAGGAATTCAGGAGACCTGTGTTTGCCTTTGTGTGAACATAAATAAGTCACGTATCCACTATGGGACTCGGCTGCATTGATTGTAAAATGAGAGTAGACTAGATGATCATTAAGGTCCCTTCCAGTCAACACTCTAGGATTATAAAGAAAAAAAAATCAACTTTTCCCTTCTCAAATTTGAGCAGATGTTAGTGCTAAACAGTACTAGTACTTGTGCTAACTGGCTCAGAAATAAAACTAAGATAACCTCAGAGGTAAATGAGCTGCTTTGCTTCTCCAGTTTCCCAGAAAATATACTCTGACTCCAGCCTTTGCCTACCAGGGAAAATTGCCCATCACTACAAAACCATCACTATTACTGGCAGCCCTTAGCTTAGCAACAGGCTATGTCCAAATATAAGCCCAATAGTCTTAAAATGGGCACATTTTTCCATAGAATAAAGTTTTGTAAATGGTAGTTAGATTGACAGGCCAGCCCTCAAAAGCCCATTTAATCCAAAATGTAGTATGAATCCCATTCAGTAAATATCAATCTGTAAAGGCACTATTAATAGGATGCAAATATGAAAATCAGCCTCAATCTTGTAGGTGCTTGCTACCTTCTTGGATCTCGATCAACTCATGAATCCATCCTATAATATTTCCAAGAAATGATCAATTGACCCGTTTATCTCCAGTGATAGCTCATTACGCTGTTGATGCTAATTGTTAAGGTCTTTCATATAATTAGCTGAAATCTGTTTCCTGTAATTTCTACCCAATTGTGCTAGTTCAGCTCTCTGTGATAAACAAAACAATCCATATCCTAAAACACTACACATTAGTACTTCACAGATTAGTCACTAGTAATAATAAAACCACTTATTAACAAAAGGAGGCAAGAGGAAGTCAGCAAGCTGGCACCTTGTTCTTAGGATCCATAAGCCTATTTTCAGATGTACTGGACTAATGTTAATAATTCTCAGGATTTGATCTGTGTCTGTAGCAAAATACATGTGTCATACTTAATGTTTACCAGTTTTTAGGCATTATTAAACACATGTTGTTAGTAACAAGAAACTGGCCATGAGTAGGAGATGTGGTTATTATATAAGAGTAACTGATATTGTGAGCGCTAAAAGACTTAAGACTTTTGTCCTAAATCTAATAATAAATAGCCAAGTGACTTTGGGCTTCCTCTCCCTCTCTGAGCAGTAACCTCATCTGTAGTTTTATTTAAATTAAAAGTAACATCATTACATCCAATTAAAAAAAATACCTCCAGCATCTTTAAATACCAATTTACTGATTTAACAAATACTGAGTACCTATTAAATGGCTGATCCTATTGAGCAAGGACAATGCCATGTAATAATGTATTCCATTTATAAAATTACCACCCTTGAAGTATTTCATTCCCTTAACATCCTTTACAAGAGAAATAGTTATTATTAGCCCTATCTTACAAATGAGGAAACTTAAGGCCCAGAAAGCCTATTTTTAAAAACACAGATATGGTGAGGCTAGAATTCCTAGTCAAGGCTACTACCCATAAGGTAAGGTTCAGAGAGAAGAGAACTAAAGTTGTAGTGACAAAAACTGTGATCTACCAACATTACAATAATTTATTGTGAGACCTTGAGGCAGTCAATTTCTTCAATGGGTCTGTTTCTACATTAAGAAAATGGAGATAAATCATATTTGCTTTATTAGTTTCACAGGGATATTTTAATTAATCAACCAGCACTGTGATGGGGGGAGATAAAACAATTTAGATCAAGTCTCTGCCTTCATAGACCAGTCTGATAAGAAAATAAACAAATACCTACACTTAAATACCTACTATGTGAAAGACTCTATTAGGATTACTTAGAAAGACACAAAGAGATATCAAGCATGGGGCACACCCCTGACCCCCAAAGAGTTTACACTGGTTAGGGAGACAACTACACAAGTTCAAGAGTATTCAAAGACTTCAAAAGCTCAAGAAAAATCAAGGTTTAGAGATTAAATGGAACTTTACTTTGCAGTTTCAAAAAAAAAAAAAAATTGGGGGGTCACCTGCCCAATTATCTCCTATTCCTGTCTTTTCTGATAAAAGATGGAAGAGAAAAACATTTTAGTTTTTGCTTTCAATAAAGAATACCAGGTATTTCAATGTAGAGGCAGCTAAGGTTGTTCAGTAGATAAGAGTTCTAGGCCTGGAGTTGGAGACTGGAGTTCAGACCTGGCTTCACTTTCCACCTTTGACCTTGCATGAGTCACTTAACATTTTTTCTGCCTCAGTTTCAACTGTAAAAGTCATCTTTGTAATGCACTATGTCTGCTAATTTGACTCCAAACTATTTTTCCAGCTTTATTTCAAATTGCTTTACGATTCTACCAATTCAGACTATTTGCTAGCTATTCTCTGCACATCTCTCATCTCTGTGCATGCACCCAAGTCATTCCCACATGTCTCAATTGTAAAATGGGGCTAATAATAGCACCTACTTCACAGGGTTGTTGTGAGGAGCAAATGAGATCCTAAATACTTTGTAAACCTAAAGCACTATATAAATGCTAGCTATTATCATTAGGAGTCTTGAGATGTTAGAAGGATCAAATGAGAATTCATGAGGCACTATGGAAAAGCAAAAAGATCATGAGATTTGGCTTGCTCTGCCACTTATTAGCCATGTGAGTACTGGCAAATGACTAGATCTTTGGGGGAACTGGGGGGGCACAAAAAGATTTCAAGCTGATTTTAAAATCAGGAAGCTGGATTAGAAATTTTTTAGGTCTTTTTCAATTGTAAAATCATGACCCAATCATCTTAGATAAAAAGGCTTTAAAAATTATGAAGCACTGTAAAAATTCAGAATATTAACCCTACTCTTTTTTGACTTTTCCACTTAGTTGAGTTGAGATCCTGTGTGATCTCTCTAGTGACCAATGCCTATATGGTTATGACTTCACATTTAAAAAATACTAAGAGGAGCAGTTCCCTACAACCCTTCAATTTAGCTAGTCCTCATTGCCAGCAGTAACCCTATTTTACAGATGAAAGAACTGAAGCTCAGAAAAGTCAGGTGAATGGCTTGTTCAGGGCCATGTATCAAATCAGCATAAGATTCCAACCTAGCTCTGTCCTGAGTTTAAAATGCACCACACAGTCATGAGTTATCCCCATCTACACAGAAGACACAGAGGTTTAAGAGAAGGGAATCGCTTGCCTAGGATATTCAAGGCCAGATCTCTATGCTGCCAACTTTGTCAGCTCCTTTCCTACCCCTCTCCAGGACCTTAGGTGGTTCTGTCTTAAACCTAGCGAGCCTATAGTTTTAAAAGAATGGGCAACAACATGTTTAGATATAAGGTTCTGGTTTGTTAATGCTTCCCCACTCCCCTAAAAAAAAGCCCAGAAGCCAAGATCGAAATATTGATTTTTATTACTTAACATTGTGTGGTGGGTGCTGTAACAAAAGCCTCTCACTGGTGAAAGTGTTCAAGCAGAAACCGGATGACCATAAGCAGAGCAGAAATACTGTAGAAGGGATTCATCCATCAGGCAAGGGGTTGTACTAGATGACTTCTAAGAACCCTCCAGCTCTGTGAGTCTATGATTCTAAAAGTTTCCTATCTATGGAAAGAAGAAATACTTACACAAAGAAAGTACTTGGAACCAAGCAAATGACTTCCTAAGGAAATAGTTTTTAAGTTCCATGTTGATAAACCAAGTATAATGTCACTTGCCAGGAATCAGAGTGAGTAGATGAAACAATGGCTCCACTAGGACTCCACCCAATCTCTTCTCCCCAGAATATTATCAGGAGGCAGTTCAGTAAAAGAGGGCATGACCCTGGGAGTCTGGAGTGCTGGCTTGGCCACTAGTCATGCAATCACCTGAGAGTTCTTTCCCCTGACCACTAGTTTCCAAAAAATGAGAGGATTGTCTATGGTTCCTTCCAGCTCTGACATACTACAGATTTGGGTCTTCCCTAGAACACAGGTATTGCTCAGTAAAGGTTTCCTGAATGAAATATATACTAACCCAGCATTTTTTTTTAAGTTTCAAGTATTTAATGATTTTCAAATAATTCAATGTGTGAAAAAGCATTTTTGAAATATGTGAAGAACATAAGATATATGCAATTTCTATTAGAGAAGAGATAATAGCAAGAGACTGTCAGACTCTATGCAAAAATCTAAAGCATAATTTATCACATTGAAAAGGAATTAAATGTACTTTTCTTTTGCCTGGCTCCAGAGGGAATAACTAAAACCATTGGGGGCAATTATAAGAAGCCAGTTCAGTTCAGTTTAGAAACTGTCTAAGCCTCAGAGCTGTCTAACAGTTGAGTGGGCTGAAAGGTGCTGGCACAGAAGCTAAATAGCCACCTGTCAGGAAAGCTTTGTAGAAATGATTCATATTCTGAGTAATGATTGGATTAGAATTCCTCTATGCTTAAAGTATATCTAGAAAGAATCTTAGAATTCATCCAATCCAACCCCCTCATTTTAGAGATGAGGAAATTGAAGCCTAAAGAGAAGTAACTTCCTCTACATTATATGGGTACTATATAAAACTGTGATTTAAATGCAGATCATCTGACTTCAAATTAAATGTTGTGATGTTTGTTTTTTAACCAGGGCATGTATGCCTACCACTTGTACAAATCTCATTATTTTTACATATATTAAGTCCAATTTCTTATCTCCATAATGTCCTAAACCAAAATCATCCAAGACTATCTAGAATCATAGAATATTAGAGCTGGAATGTATCTTAGAAAATCATCTAGTTCACCTCCGGCTCTTTCCATTTGACGAGAGAACTAAAGCCCAGAGTAGGAAAAGCTACTGTCCCCTGACATACAGTTATTAAATGGCAAAACCAGGGCTAGAAGCTAGCTTTCCTGATTTCTAGTCCATTATTCTCTGCCTTTCCTTGAAGGGCATTTTAATAGTAATTCAACTGAAATAAATGTTATTTCCAGACTTTCTGGGAAAGTAAATTCAAAATGTATAACAATAAAATTGATTAAGATATTGTTTCTGTGAGTTGTAAGGTGAATGATGGTTGTACATACTGATGCAGAGTCAGGACCTCTTAGAGATTCAGCTCTTGAGAATTTCAACTCCTATTAGCAAACAACTCTGTGGTGACCAGAAGACACATCAGAGAGTGAAGAACCGTTCACCTGAAGGTCATCTCTCAGCAGCATTACATGTGAAATTGATTTTTTTTTATTTTACTGATCTTCAGTGTAAGAATTCCCAAGCCTTTCCGAATGGCATGGTTGAAGCAGCCAAGGGCATCCTGCATGTGCTAGAGAAGGACAAATAATATGTCAGTTTCTACAAAGGATTAACTTAGCTATGCAGAGTTGGGGGAGGTATGTTTACAAGCTATGGTAAAAGCTCCTTTTTTCTAGAGTCCCTTCAATCATTTCCTGCTATTAAAAGTCACCACAACCTGGTCCCAGACAGACCTCTTAGCTCTTCCTGACTTCCAGGACTCCACCCCCACCCCAGCACACTAAGAAAGAGAGAAAATGTAATACAAATAGCACCAGGAATCAGATAAAAAATTCCCAACTTAAACTATTACTCCAAGTATAATCAGTGACCCATTTCTAAAATCCTCAAAGTCCTAAATTTCAGTTTCTCTAGCATGTTTCCTTTGGGCTTTGTTTTTACTCTTTACTGATACTGGTTTAATCACTTTGAGAAGACTCACAATTTATCTTCAATTAGAAAGTATTTAAATTTCAGGAACCTATATTTTTATTGGTCTCTAAAGAAACTATAATTTTGAGAAGAAATCATACTACCCCCAGTGAAAACCTCCTAACTGTATGCCACAAATTCAGTAAAACAATGTGTTGTTTTAGAGAGCAACCCTCTTCTGCTACACATAGTACCAATGGAGGTTCCATTTCCCATACCCTCTCCCCAGTCTCAAAGCAGTTCAGAAAAGTCTTTTAATAGAAAAAAGCTATTTTCTACCAGTTGTATACTTACCCTCCTTTACTTTCCTGGACAGAAGGATTGCAGGGTAGAAATGCCAAAAAGAGGACAATGAATTCTATAGAATACCTGATCTAGACCGTTAAAAATCATCTACAACAACCCCCATTTTTAAAAATAGAAAACCTGGACCCAGAAAGAAGTCCAGCCAAATCCTTCCCTAAAGCCTGGCCCTCAACAATCAGCCTTCACCCAGTCACAGAGCCTCATCTTGAACATATCAAACTGTAAAGAGACATCCCATCCCACTACTGCACAGTACTATTAAGTTCTTCCTTTTGTTAAACCAAAACCTTCTTTGTTATCTCTCCAACTAAAAAGTAAGGTTCTTGAGAGCAAACCTGAGTCACATGTTCAGATCCCCCACAGCACTGAGTAAAGCACTTCACTTGCATGAAGTACATAAATATTTATAGCTGTGACTAAGACATTCATTCCCTTCTACATAGGCTCAATTTTAAATTTATATAAAAACATCTATCTTCCAAGATCCTTCTAATCTACAACAAAAGTGGCTTATCCATAAACAAACAGCCTGCCCACATATATGTACATATGTATTTTTCAGGATTTATAATTTCAAATCCAGGCCAAATGTCATAGAATCTTTGGGCATTAACTTCTGCTTTGAAATCAGACATCATGAACATGCAGCTTCAGACTTTGTAATATTAGACTGTCTCAAGCTGTAGAACAATAAAGGATAAAATGTAAAATGTTAAAAGTAGCAGTACTCTTTTCAGACCCACAAAAGCTATTTAAAGAAATCGGAGAGCCTTCAAAATCCCTCAGATTTTATTGTTCAATAGTGTCATTTTAAAGAGAGGGAAACTGAGACCTAGAGAAGTGACATGGTTATAATTTAGAGCTAGAAGGAATCCTAAAGGTCATTTGGAGAAGAAGAAACTGAAGTCTGAGAGGTTAAGTGAGCTGTCCAAGGCAGTAGAAGCAAAATCAAATCCAGGCCCAGCCTCTCAGATGCCAAGATCTTTCTCCCTTATGGATGAATGTGCTCATAACTGAACCCATACATCCTCTGCTCTCTGGGACCCAGTGAGACAGAGCCCCTTGGTTATGAGCCACATCTCACCAAGAAGACTGAGTCTTAGAGATCCAGACCTTTTTCCCCTGCTCACCTGAGCCAAGACCCGGAGGGAGGCCTCCTCCCTTATCCCTGCACTCCCAGGCCCCTGAGATTCCCCTTTATACAGCTCTCAAAGTGATTTTCCTGAAGTTCAGATAGCATCCGGTCTTTCCCCTTGGACAACTCCATGGGCTCTCAATCAATTCCAAAATCAAAAAGGAACTGCTCCACTGGGTGCTTAAAACCCTTCCCAGCCCCAGGCTACTTTTACAAGCTTCCTTCTAAATTACTCCCCTTTACACACCCAGGACTAGCTAAACTGGCCTTCTTACCTTTCTTCACACACAACCTTCTGTCTCCATGCCTTTAACTAAGCTGCTCCTCTGGTCTGGAAGGTATTCCCTCCCTAGTTTCTTTCAAGGCTTAGCTCACTCAAATACCATATTTTTATATGAAATCTCTCCTGATTCTACCCAAAAAAATTACCTTATGTATATTTTATATATAACTATATATGTACAAATATCCTGTGGCTAGATCATATGCTCAAG